>PVIY010008975.1:0-74514 GCA_004026745.1 Myrmecophaga tridactyla | reverse complement strand
CCCCGGGGAAAGTTGTTGGAACCCAAGGGCCTGGAGAGAAGACCAGCAGAGACCATCCTGTGCCTTCCACGTAAGAAAGAGCCTCAGTGGAAAGTTAGCTGCCTTTCCTCTGAAGAACCAACAAAATAAATCCCCTTTTATTAAAAGCCAATCCATCTCTGGTGTGTTGCATTCCAGCAGCTAGCAAACTAGAACAGGGAGTCTATGGATCATTTCAAGTAGAAGAGAGACATGATTTTTTATTTTAACAAGATATGCTATTGTAGATTGATTAGCAGTTGTTGTAGCTGCTGTGTTGAGAAAAAGAAGGAAAATAGAAATGTATAGGAGCTGGGAAAGCAGTTAGAAGGCTAATGAAACAATAGTTCAGCCAATTACTGATATTTGCTTGATACAGAATGGAATAGTGAAATGTGCTTGGGTTTGGACATATTTTGAATATATTGCTACCAGTATTTGTTGGCAGATTAAAGGTGAAGTGTGAGAGAAAAAGTCAGTGATGACTCCAATGTTTTTGACAATATATAAGCAATTAGAAGAATGAAGTTACCATAGAGCAATAAAGGAAGAAGCACTCTGAGGACACTACTTTTGGATACATTAAGTTAAAAAGACTTATCAGACTTATTAGAATCCAAACAGAGATTTTGAGTATGCAGTTGAGGTGTGTTTCAAGAGCTCAGAGAAGTCTGGGCTGGAGACACAAATATCATCAGCATAGGTGGACTTTAAAGACATGAGGCTGGGTGAGATTTAGGGAGTGAAAATAGAAGAGGGAAAAGGTCCAAGATCTATGCCCCTCGGACACTGTAACATTAAAGGCAGGAAAGCTTAGGAGGAAAAGCCTGAAAAAGACAGTAGGAACAGCTAGTAAGATAGAATGAAAACCATGTGACTGTGTTGTCCTGGAAACCAAATGAAGAACGTATTAGAAGGAGGAGGAAACGATCAAATGGTTCAGATAACATAAGTCCGTAGGTGAAATAGGAGGTGACCTGAGAAATAAGCAGATAACTTAGCAAAGTGGAAGTCACTAGTGGCCTTGAAAAGAGCAGTTTCTGTATAGTGGTGGAGATGAAAATCTCCTAGGAGTGATTCATAAGAAAATGGGAGAAGAGAGAGGGAATACAGTATGCACAGACAACTCTTTCCAGGGAAGCAGAGGAATATGTTGATAGCAGGAAGAGAAAAGGGGCCAAGTGAAGGTTTTTTTGTAACGATTGGAGAAATAACAATATATTTGTATTCTATTGAACAGACTGAGGGTGGAATATAGGGGAAGAATTGCTGGAAAAAGTGTTTGAATAGGCAAGAATAGATGGGATAGCTCTAGGTTCATGGAAAATTGTAATAGGAGAAAAGAAGGAGTAACTGGATATAGTAGCTCACAGGTAGATCGATATAGAGTTGTGAGCTTGTGGAATATTTGAAGATCTTTGATTATAACTCTTTTGACATGAGATAGGATGTGAGGTCATCAGCTGAGAATAAGAATAGAGGTAGGGCAGAGAACAGACTGTGGAATGTCTTGTGATTTGGGAGCAGTTTTTCAGGCCCACTTGAAATTAGTGATCATGTGATCATTTAGCACATTGTGTGTTCTTTTTCCAGCCAAATTCAGTTGCATAGAGAGTTGGATTTAACCACGGTTGTGATTTTGCTAGCCAAGTAAAAGAGAGACAAAGTGGGAGAAGGGCAAAGGGATGAGGATGCAAGCAAGGGCACAATTATAATATAATTGCAATGTAACCATAAAATTTATTCTCAGTAAGTAGAGTGAAAACAGGAGGGAATGAGAAACATGGAAAAGGTGGTTGGAGCATTATATTCCAGGTCCTGGTGAACCAGAAGGATTGTTGCAGTTGGAAGACTAGAGGGAGTGAGCGGAAAATGTAGGAAGTGGCAGATAGAATTGGCATGCTTGAGATGAAGATTTTGGAAAAGTTGTAGTTACTGTTACTGACGAAATCTAGAGGGGATGACTGTGGGGATGGAAGAGAAGATTTTTAAAGGTATCAATTCATTCAGAACCTATTTATCTACATCAATACTTTACTTAAAATGAAATAAAATTAGTGAAGGAGAAATTGACCATGGTTTAGAAACTAAACTATTCAGAAAATGTGAATGCATTATCTAAGGGCTGGTAAATCACTTCTTTTTATTAATAGAAGAAAATGATTAATAAGCTAAGTGTTTGCAGGGAGGAGCTGTGGTGTGTTTAGGGAGGGCCATTTCATTACTGGTATGGGGAGTCAGCAGAGAGTGCAGCCGGCTTTTGGGGGGGCTACTGGGGAAGCACGTCTCTGGGTGCAAGCCTGCTATCTAGTAGACCAAGAAGGTGAAGAAGGTGAATTTCCAAAGGCTTAAAAGGAGGAGCTACGCTTTTCTCCTGTTAAAAGATGGACTTAGATTGAGTGGTTCTTAAGGTATTTCCACAAAATCTATAATTTTGTGCTTCTACAAGTGTGGTGATCTGCTTTCTTTCCCTGACTTATTAATCGAGTAACCTTCCTGTTGAGCATCTCTGAGTCCTATACCACATATGCAGTCCAGCCCTAAGTCTCGTTAATTCTAGTCCTCTTCTTCCTCTGCTGTAACCCAAATATAAGCCAGCATCATGTCCAATATGAGCTACCTGCCCTCCTGAATCTAATTTTTGGTGAACATATCACTAATGGGCAGAGTCATATTTTAGAAACACAAATCTGATTATGCCATTTCCTTGTTTGAAACCTGTTAATGGCTTCCCATCGTCCTTTAATGGAAACTAAAATCTGTAACCTAGGTTTTTAAATAAAAGCTTTAAACAGTGTGGTTACTGCCATGTCTTTAGCCTTATCTCAGGCTACTCTTCCCCTTCCTCCTAATGCTTTACTTACAGAGGATTTCTCTCCTTTCCTTGAACATACTGTGCCCTTTCTTCCTTCATCACATTCACACTAGCAGTTTTACCTTTACAAAGCTCCTATATTCTAGTCATTCTTCATTCTCAGCTTAAACATCATATTCTTCAGAAACTTTGTCTGGTAATAGGCTAGGTTATACCTGCATGAATAACTTAATATATGTCCCTCCTTGTTTCCATTTTAATTTGCATTAATAACTGTCAAACTCCACGGAGAGTAGTGTTTGTGTTTTACCTGTTCATTAAACAAATATATACGAGACAGATATATTATAATAGCATAAATGTAATTTTGAAATGAACTGATTCTCTAGCACTTGTCTTAAGTATTATAATGTCAAAGTGAAATTCTGTCTCAGAATCAACTGAGATCCGGTGGTCCAAAACATAACAAATGTAACCAATATTTCCAGATTTCAAAGTGTTCTGCAAGGCCACCTCTACAGGACTAGAGAAGAAGGTGGGTGAAATCATTTACTCTTCACATTCCACTTGGGTATAATGGTTGGGGTAGAAGCAACCATCATGTTAGGAATGGGAATGAGAATTTGTTTGGAGAACAAATTTGTTTGGAGAAAAATGTACTTCTGTGTCACATCGCACTTCTTTAGTGCAAGCCAAGTGAGAAATGATTTAAGAACCCCACACCCACTTCACCCTGAGAGCCTAACAAGGTGTGTTCCTTGTTGTTTCAGCAGCAGAGTGGAGTTGTGTTGGAATTAGAAAGGAGAAGAGAAATTAAAGATGTGAAGCTGTGGAAGTTGATATGAGGCAGCAAGGCAAAAAAGAAATTGATTTGCTTTGGAAGTCTCATTTTTAGTAATTGCACTGGCAAGCATATTTTTATTTACCTGAGAATCAGATGTGAGCTTCCAGGAGAGAAAGGCATTCCTGTAGCACCTTGCCAAAGGGCTGTCCACAGGAGGGGTGTCAGTGACCCCAAATAAGCATAAGCAACGCAAATCCTAAGAGTTGAGGAAGAACAGTAAGAGGCCAACCAAATTAAATTGCATAATCTTTGAACAATTTTTTAACATGGCCTCCGAAGCCTTGTGAAAACACCAGGAGAGCATGAGCCAAACCTAGAGAGAGTAAATTTTAACTACCCCCGCACAGCCGAGATAAGTACTCCAGAGTAAGAAAAGTCCTTTTCCTTTCCTCTCCCAATCTTCAACTCTGGAGGAACCAGAGGCCTTAGTGAATTAGGAAGAAGAGTAAAGGTCAAGCTGGGGAATAGAGAGGAAGCAAATGACCTATAGTTTTCCCACCTCAGAGCTCCCAACTACAGCAGACCCAACTCAGAAGAAGTTTCAGGTTCCTTCACGTTTGAGTATTATAGAAGAAGTAGCTGGCAGTGGTGGAGGGGACAAAATTTTTTAAAAAAGAAAAGATCTAAATAATATCACATAAATAATGTAAGAATCTACAGGGTGTTACAAAACAAGAGTAGACAACTGCCTATCCTGATTTATTGAGATTTTTATATTTGTGAAAATAGGTCATTGGATTTATTGCTTAGCTAGTAGATGAGTAAAAAATAATCCAAACTTGAAGCAGTGTTATTACTTTCCTTCTAAGTTTTTTTTTTCAGTTGTTTTCAGATTTCTAAAGGCTGAGAACTATACTCAGAGTGAATAATTCTTAGCATAACTAAAGTATCTTAGTTTTAAATATACGAACTCTATTTCTGACTCAATTTATAGTAAATTCCAGTTTAAATATTTTATTATGTGCGTATTTCCAGTAAGTGATTTCCTCAGTTATGTCTGTGGCTTAATTTAAGCCTTCAGAATGTAAACCTTTTCCAAAGAGTGCATAAAAACCTAATTTGATTATGAGGAAATGTGAAGTTGGTGGAAAAGAGAAGGAAGAAGAAAACAAATAGGAAATAAGAAGAGTGACTGGTGTACCATGTGTTTAGTTAAACCACATTCAGCTTTAGTAGTCATGCTTTTATACAAGGCGTGCAGAAAACATGTTGAATATTTCAGTTATATTCTTGCTCATGGGAACCATTAAGAAAATCTTTAGACTATATTTTGAGACTATTCCAACAGAGTAAGATAAGTGTATTACTTAAAAATTCTGAAGGCCGTCATCATCTTGGCTTTTTCTACTGATGCAATAAGGCAGATATTTCAACTGATTTTTTTTTCTTCCTAGAAGCTTTCACTACTTGGAACCATATCACTTTGTTGAAGCACTAAGTGGTGAATAATTCCATGCATATCTTTTACATTTTACTGTATTTCAAGGAGCTTTGGGAGCCTTCAACAAACAAAAAAACTGGCCTTCCCCATGTTACTTAAAATGCCAGAGTTATGCAGTGTAAGCCCTTACATATCAGTCTATATAGAGAACTAGTCAAGGGCATATTCCTTTTACCCCCAAACAGATATAAATGGAAGCAAGCAGAATGTCCACAACTTGTATTTTATTAAGTAAAGGCAAAATTATAGAAGCAAAGGACATTTATAAATAGATCACAATTTCCAGAACTATTATCAGAAACACTAATGTTATGTGGGTGACTGAAACAGTGCCTGTTGGAATTGGGCATTTTTTCCCCAAACTATGTAATATTTGGGTAGAGACCTAAAAATATAAGTAGGTTGCTTTCAGATGGAGAAGAGAGGCTATTTAAAGATGAAAATTGCAATTCGAACATGGGTTAAAGGAGTTATGGTCTAGATGGATGGTGGGGTGACAGAGAATGAACACAAGTGAAGGGAGCAACAGAAGATAAGGCTGCACTGAGTCCAGATGTTAAAAGACCGTGAGTCCCTTAAAAAAAGTTTAAAATCCTGCTCTATCTCAGTTTATGATGAAGATAATATTTGTAAATAGTAAAGTGGGATTTCGCTTGAAATTTTATAAATGTTTGTTCGATAGCTGGGGTTCTATCTTGTTCTTTGCATCCCTAGCCCTGAGCAAGGCCTGTATCACATACATTGATATTTAATGTGGTTGCTTTTAAAATTAGTATGTCACATAGGACACACCCCAGATAAGCAAGGCTTTGGTGTGCAGTTTTAGCATTTTGTGAGCAAACCTGAATGTATGTTGTATATCAAATAGAACATAATTACATGTGAGGCTGAGAAATGGGTGAGAGATAGTAAATCCCTTCACTATTTGTGAACTGAACTTTGCTCAGCATTCACTCATCGACACCATCTCTTATTCTCTGCTCCTCATTAGAGACATCGTAGTTAAAACATACAAATAGTTTTTCTGAGGAGAGGAGATAATGGTGAACCGGGAGTTTATCAGGATTTTTAAGAAATTATTATTATTAAGGTTTTGTAACTATATGGCACACTGTATAAATGTCTAAGAAGAATTAATGGCATTTTTCCAAAAAACTGCTTATCTCATTCCCTTAATATAGAAGTCTGGAGGAAATGGTCCCCTGAGGCATACAATTAGGAAACCACAGTGCGATACTTATGTAAGGGTTCTATAGGAGTCTACTGTAGAGCTTGAAAAAAGGAATAATTAAAACACGCTCGTATGACTGGAACTCATTAGTGTACGGAGGCTCCACAGGCAATTGTGCTGTCTTCCCCTAAGACTGAATAAGTGCCTTAATGGAAGGAGAAAAGTGATCATAAAATAGTTCAAAATTTAGAGACCATTACCATCACAAATATTCCTACTGTGTTTCTTGTCTTTTGTGAGGTGTTTCTCTTTCTTTCCATGAAGCAGTGAGCTATAGTGAATTAGAAGACTCTTTCCAGTTTGGAAATTCTTCTAACTTTTGCCATGTCCAGAACTGACAGTTTTGCTTCAAAGAATTTGACTCACATTTAACATATTTTTACTTCTTTATTCCATTACAATGAGTCACAAAGTCCAGATGGCTAAAGGACATATTATTAGGACTGCTTCTAGTTTAGGATTAAAATATTCTTCCTGGCTTTGAGATAAAAGCTGTAGCTAATAATACAGAGTGAGTTTGTTTAGGGGATGTAATTTCAATTTTGTAAATGTGTTTGAGCTGTTTTACCAATATTGTATTTTTGGTGGTATACCTGGAGGGATAAATTGTCTCCTCATTAACGCATTATCCACTTATTTGCACTGGAGAACATGCCACCATTTTAGAAGTGTTAATTTTTCTGACTCTGCCTTTTTGCGTGCAAAATTCTTGCATATTTATTTAGGTACAATGTTTGGCCAAAGATTGATAGGGCCCTTGCTTCTTGCCACACTGTTACTTTCCTACTGATTTAATTTTCGGAAAGCAAGAAATAAAATGTTTGGAAGGTCAAAAGACTAACACCTGTTAATTGGCAGAGATTTTATTGAAAAAAAAAGTGAGCTTATTTTAGTTTTATTCTCAAATAGCATTAAATAATAATCAGATATTACTCAGCACTCTAAGATCCTAGTCATGTATTACACAGCTAAGAGTACCTGACCTGTTTATATGTCTGTCTAATCAACAATCTTCAGTTGGTTTTTATTCTAGACATATCAAACCTAACATGCCCCAAATGATCTCCAGATATTGTCACAGAATTTTTCCTCTCCATAAACAGGAATATCATTCATTTCGGCTCAGACCCAAAAGGTTGAGGTCATTTTCTGACACCGCTTTATTTTTATACCCCAAATCTAGTTCGTGGTAGGGGAAAGTCTTAATGTGACCTGATGCCTTCACCTGGAATACACATCATGCTTAGGACCAGATGAGTCTGCCTGGTGACCCAATCTCCTAGTCAAGAGGACTGTTGTGTATTCCTTCTCCTATTGCCCTGAGCAGATTGGAGAGACTCTGATTAAAGTGGGCATGTTTCATGGGATCCACCTTCCACCCTGGTGATAATTCTGTCCCTGGTGGAGGAAGGAACAGGATTCCTCCTCCAGGGTACACACACACACACACACACACACAATGAGGGGTGATAAGTGTAGATCACCTTTCTGCATTGGCCACAGTTTAAGACCTGCTGGCTATGGGGAACCAAAACTCACTTACGAAGCTAACTTTATTCTGTCTCTTCTCTCTGTGAAGAAAGCATTGTTCCATAGTGTGTAAGATGTACTTCTGTCGGTGACCCCACCATCTGCAAAGCATGGAGTTGGGGTATTTATATATGTATATATGTATATGTATCATAACATCACATCCATAAATTATTTTTATATAGACATTATATAGGAAAGCATATAAACCAAAGGTATACATATCAAACTAACCAATTACATAATTGACTGTGTGAGAATAGGATGTGGGAGTATAGTAAAATGATCATAGAAAATAGTTAGACTAAAACAGAGACATTATAGAATTTGGTGATAATGTTTAACTCGAACATCACCACTTAGAGAGGCAAGTGTGTGCTTATGTGTGTGTATTTGGCCAATTAATTCATAGTTTACCATTTGGCCAATGGGATCTTGATGTTCAATTCCCTCTTCATTGCCTGCAGTCAATGGAGACAGCAAGGCTACAAATGTAAAACACACACACACATATGCACACACAAACAAACCTCGATCTGAGCTTTTCTTGCAAATAGTTGTTGTATGTTACACACATCAAACTCATCAAATTAATGAAAAGTTCATAAGTGAAATTTCATAAGAGAAAATTCATGGGGAGGACAACCCTTCCTATAGAAAAAAACGAAGCCTGACTGGAAGAAGTTCTTTCATTTTTGTACATTGATCTTCCCTCTTCTTGCTGAGAATTAAGTCACAATGCCTCTCAGTAAGCAGCTATCCTTGTGACCTTAGGACAAAAGCCATATGATAAATATCATGTAACAAAGAAATGAAAAGACTACGGATCCTATTTAATATTCTTGAACAGCTGTACAATTCCTGGACTGCTTACATGTTGAATTCTTGTTACATGGAAAAATAAACCCTTATCTGTTTAAGACATCGTAGTACTTTTTTCCTATTACCTGATGTCTCTATCTGTCTAGTTAGTCCACTGAATGTCCTTGCTTCCCACTACCAAGATCTGAGACTTACATCATTCACTGTAATTTAAAACCAGGATTTATTTTGGCTCAGAGTCAAAAGATACTATCTGTATCCATCAGCTAGTAGAGAGAGCCCAGTTGAGCTTATTTGAATGCTTTGGACAAGCAGGAAGAATAAGTATAGACAATAAGATTAAAATGCAGCCAAAAAATATGCAACCTAATGCAATCATTATTTTTATTCCATTTAATGGCTGGGGATTTATAAATATAAATAGATAATGAATAAATTTAGTAAAATTCCTTTAAGAATAAATTGGGTTGGATCATTTTTTTTCACAACAGACTTATATAGGCACATATTCATTTTGTTTTTGACAGACAGAGATGCTATAAAATAATTTGAGAACTCGAAAGTCAAGAAAATATATCCTTTGAAGTGTATTTTTTTGCAAATTGTTTGAATATGTTGTTACTACAAAAGCATTCAATTAAACTTGCATATTGTGTTTTCAATTGTAGATCATAAACCCATTGTGGAGAATAAATAGCTATATATTTTTTAAATGAGGCAATCTATGGTATATAACTTAAAGCACATTTTAAGACCAGATGCAAATTGTATCAATGAGAAAATAGTACTAAAGATTTCCTAAGTATGTGTTCTTCATATGTTCTATGTCAACCTTTTAGTTTGTTCAGAATGCTTTACATATTAAGGTGCTGTTTTATATCTGAATGAGTTAAGAACTATAATTTTTTTGACCACTAGAAGAACATTAAGAGCAAGAAGATTTGACTATGTTTTTAAAGCATTAATGGATTCAGTAAAGACCTACTAAAAATGTTTTCTGTTCTTATTTAGCTAAAAAATAAAAATAATAAAAAGTAGCCTGAAAAAAAAGGAACTTTGGAGCAATCTAGAACTTATATATGGTCTGTACAACATTGTTTTGTATTCACTTTCATTATGTAATATTTTATATGTGTTTATTTTATTTATGCAACTAGACCTGAATGTTTAAAAACCAAACAAGACCTTCAAGCTCATTCTTCTGTTTCCTTATGTGTTTATGTACTTCTACACATATTGGAATTGTAATTATGATTCACCATGAAAGTGGGTAAGGCAGATTAGCATTCATTCATTTACTCAACGGCATACTAAAAACAGTGAAATGTTGGTCAACCCTATTTTCATGGAGCTTCCAGAGTTGTCAAGAGACAGCTATGTAAGGAGGAAATTATGTTGCTGGATAGAGTTATGACTGTGGAAGTCCATGTACTCTAGTAAGTTTAAGAGGTGGGAAGTAATGTGAACTTGGGATAAAAGAAAGCTTCCTTTGGTAAGTGATTACAAATTAAAACTTGAAAAATGAATAGAAATTAGCGAAGTAAAGTTGTGGAGAGAATTGTGAGGCAAAGGGTCCCAGATAAAGGTGTATCATAACTAATGTCAGAAACTTGACAAAACACATCTCTTTCTAGACAGTAAAAGCAATCTAGCAATGATGGGAAGTAGAATACAAACTTGGAAATGAGCTATACAGTGATGGATAAAGTCTCTTCATTTCTTGGAGAACTGAGATTTAAGCAGCATACCCTCCTTTCCCTTCACTATTCATCTTTTTATTCCTCTTATGCTTATATTGATCTGACTCTTCATTAAGAGACTCACATCATTTCTGCATCAACGCATAGTTCCTTTTAGGATGAATGGCATTGTAACTTCATATCAAGCTTGTGCAGCGAGTTACTATAAGGCGCAGTATAAGTACACAAGTTCAGGCACAACAAAGACTTTTAGCAAATGACTGCTTTATTACATACATAGCATAAAGGGTCCAACAGAGCCGGGAAAGGGATCCTATTGGGTCTCATCCCCTGGAGAGACCAGCTGCTCTCATCAGGGTTGTTGGGCGGCAGTTTCACATGCCCCACATTGGTTGCTGTTTGTGTTGAGTATTTGTACAACCCCCGGGGCAGGATCCCCTGCTACTGAGAGTTCCCGCCCTGATAAGCAGCTGGGGCTGCTTGCTCTCTCCCATTGTTTGGCATTACATAAAGGATTCCTGTTTCAGGTTTGGCCTCCACAAACATGAGCTGTCAATTTGGTATCTGACCTCAAAGTGCCTTTAGGAAAACAAAGCAAAGAAATGCTTCCCTCTTTTTCCTTGGGCATAAGGATGAAGTAAACTACACTGGTACCATCAAATTGTTTTTACTAACTCATGCTGTTAATGCTAGCTAGGAGAGCAGATCTTGGGATCAGACTGACCTGTGCTATTTAAACACAATCAAGCTACATAATGCCTCTAAACTTTAGTTGTTTCAGTTGTCAATTGGGAGTCATAAAACCCATCTCCTTGCATTGTCAGAAGGACTAAATTTAACTGTATATGAAATATTTTAGAACACCTTCTGTTATGTAGAAAGATTTTTTTTCTGAACCTTTGATTTTCATCCTTGAAATAAAGATAATTTTGTCCATCTCAAAAGACTATTGTAAAGAACAAAGGAGATTAAGGCTGCCAAGGCACCGAGCACAGTAGTTCCTGGTGTGTGGTAGATGCTCAAATAACATAAAACCCTCCTCTTTTATGCTTAGGGTATATCAACAATGGCTGCATTCATGGCTGTCAATATTTCACATATACCCATATATCTAGAAGTAGAGGAAATAGTATATGTAAACAAATGCAAGAGTACATGAAACTATTGCCTCAGGGAATTCATGGAAGTGGTTACTGATGCCAACATAGCTACTATGAATTATGAGTGAATATAGTTGTAATTCAACATTTATCCAAGCTGTTGAGTGAAATAACTAGGATGTTTAAGTTACTTGCTATAGCTGCAACAATTTGTATAAATTTTTATACAAATTAGAAAAACTCAGACTTCTGGCTAAGGCAAATAAAATGTGCAGTAAGTATCAAGTATATTAGATTCAGTATAACTAGGAAGCTGGCAAAATAACATGCTTATTAATATATTATCTTAAAATATTAAAAATATAAACTCAAGTTGAATTTAAATCCTAAAATGAGTGGAAATGTTTAGTTTTCTTCCAATGTTACAATACTCTAAGCTTTATGACTTCATCCCAAAGCTGCACATAGGAACTATGTAGGAGACTTGCCAAAATAGAGAAGTAAGATAATTCTCTCTGATTTTTACAGACATTATTGTTCATGCACTTCAGATCACGTTAAGAATGCTGCCAAATCAAATATCATTTTATTGCCAAATAAAATATCATTACCTGACATTTTGGATGTTCCCATGAATATTCAAGAATGGCTCTCAATTTTGAACTTTGCTGGTATTGAAAAACACAAAACAATTTCAAATCACTCAAATTTGCTGTTATTCACTTTTCAGAAAAAATAAATATATATATATATATATATATATATAAAGAAGGTGATGAAAGCCAGTTCTAAGAAGCATTCCGAGATGAACTTATAGGATGTGCTGTGCCATAGTCTCTATCAGAATGCATTCAAACGTAGAAATAATAAATTCACCATAGAAAATTTAAACAATGCTGGGAATCATGCTCTACCACATTTTTTCAATGGAGAAATCTGTTGTTTGATATTGGTAGATAAAGGATAATTTTCCTTTTAATGCTGTTAGTTCGTATCCATCACTGGATTTGAAAAGTTAATTTCAGATATCCTCCTTAAAAATGATTTGCAAACTTAGCTTAAACTCTTTTTTTTTTTTCCTTTCGGTTCAAATCCCTTCTGTTGATCCGTCACAGTTAATGAATTTCTTTTGATATCTGAATCTCTTTAATATGCTATCCTTATTTTAAAAACAATCTCTCTGTGGGAGTGGCAGGAGGCTTCAAATTAGATTCCATTTACTTGGCACTAACCAGTTGTCCTAATTACAAATCATCTGTTTCAGTGTGTCTAAAGACTAGGCAATTCAGAAAATGCACCCATTTTAATAATATGCATACAACATTTCACACTTGCACCCAGAGAGTACATGGAACTCACATTATTAAAAAGAATGGCGGATATAGTCTAGCTTACTGGACTTCTGAAATCTGGAGACAGATTTATGCAGAGACATCCTACTTGGTTATTCAAAGAGAAGTAGAGGAGGAGCTTTTTAATCTGAATAGAAATAGGAAAAATGTTGGTGGTTTTTGTTGGTTTTTATATTTGGCTTGAACTTACATCTGATTCTAATTTTCTTTCCAAGCTAAATTTATTTTACCCGATTCATACTAGTCCAATGTTGCCATTTTTTTTGTTTGTTTTTACAAGGCGTAGTTTAGAAAATGAAATGCTACTATTAATATCTGCACACTAGAGGGCACTAAAATATTCTATAATGGAAGTACATAATATTTTACCTTGGACAGCTTGTGAGGGAATAATCGTCATAATTTTTAAATCCTTTGAAAGAAATTCAGGAACAATAATAGAATTCATAAATCATTGTAAATAATAGCTTTGACAAACTTAGGATTGCAGTATAATTTTTTAAAGTGACAATTGCTTCAGATTCTTTTAGAAAGGAATGTACTTCTGAATACCAGTGCCTCAGCACCATTTCACATGAACTTTTCAAACACCTTTGTATAATTAATTTTATCTCTTCTGAAGTTGTAATTGCCAAACAGATTTTTAGTGTGCTTTTCTGTTGCTCCATAATAGTAACTTTTCCAACTATGTTGATATAAGTACATCAATGTACTATATTGTAATTTAGTCTTCTACGATCATCCATTATTAGGATTGAGAAACACTGGTCATCAGTTGGCTGGCTGACTAATGTAGAAATTGTAGCACTCACTAACAAAGAGCAAGTCAAGAAATGCTTTTTATTTTATAGCTTTCAAACGTGCCTAAAAGCATAAGGCCTCTTGCAAACGGTCTATAGCATGTTTTTAATAAACAGCCTTTTTTTCTTATCTCTTTCTTATTGTACTCTTTTCCTTTTTCCTCTGTTCTCATTGCATGTTACCCTCTCAGCGCTTTGAACTCTAAATCTTAAATAGTTTCTTATGAATCACATAGAAACACATGCAAAACGTTTTTTGTGTTTTTTTTCCTACCCCTTATAGTCAACTAATAATAAGAAAAGGGAACTACAACTTTGGGTGCTATAGATTGGAAGTCCTTTCCTACTCTGTCTTGATTTAGGAACCATGATCACCTTCTTTGATGTGTACATATGAAAGCATTAAAGGAGCAGAACTTTAACAAATTTAAAAGTGAGCAAGTACAAAAACAACAAAAAAAGAATGATACAAAAACAAGGAAATGAAAGTATTGATTCTATAATCTATCATTTTCAAGTGAATGTATATGTTTTTGGCTTTGGACATTGTGAGTGGGAGGGATTTGTCTTATCTGGGAGGTAATATTAAGGGAGTTTGGCTTAAACATGTTCACAATAGGTACACACACACACACACATTAATCTATCAGTTGTCTGCAGTGACACAGAGAAATAACCCCATGTATACACCAGTTGATATAAACTATTATGTGCCAAGAAAAGAGCCTTATCTGTACATGGCCTTTAATAAATTACTATCACAGGTTTAAAGAGAACTAAGTAGTCCTTGAAGTTGCAACAGTCTCTGGTAGGAGGTAACATTAAAAAAACCCAACATTTAGAATGATGTGACAAAATTGCTTATAATCTTATAACCAGATGTCAAAGAATATTCAAGTTATCAAAGTCAGATCAAATGACAGATTTCTGACATATGGGAAGGCAGCAGTTCTAACTTCGAATGATGTAAATGTGTATATATATCAATATCATATTCTAGTTGAAATAAAATTTGGGAATGTGGCATCTTTCATTGTCTTGTTCTGGATTTTTTTTTTTCCATTTTCTACATTAGATATACCCTTAAACATCAGAGGCAGCATAGCACAGCATTTTAGAGTCTGTACTCTGGAGCCAAACTGTCTGGATCGGGATATTGGCTCTGTGTTTTACTGGTGGTCTGAGCATCAAGAAAGTTGTTTAACTTCCCTTTGGTCCAATTTCCTCACCTGTAAAATGGTAATAATAGTGGCAGTGATGTTTCGAGGATGAAATGAAATTATTCATCTAAAGTGCTTAGGTTAGGGCTGACCATATGAACAGCAGTATTTAAGTGTTTATTTAGGGAGTAGTTTGAATTAATTAAATGGATTATTTATGATATATAGAAATGGCAATTGACGTTTTTCAGTGTTATATACTTTCTTGAACTCAAATCTTATTTGAATGCTAAGATAGGAGTCAATTGAAATAAGTGTGGTGAAGTAAAATCTTAAGCACTGCTTGCATCTGCTTGTTGAAACTAACTAATTTGATTCTAAGAGCATTTCCAGAAGCATTTAAAAAGCATTTTATTCTTTAATCTTTAATAATGTTTTCTCTTTACACCAAGTTTTTCAGTATGGATTTGAGGAGTTAATCATTTGATTATAGGCAAGATCAATCTAAGTTTTGACCAGTCTTTCAGAGCCAGACACTTATAACTAGAGATCAAAATGAAAGGAACATTTTTTCATTGGTTTATATTGATACATGTGTGGAGTGCATATGTGTGTGACTGATGATTTTGAATTTCATATTTATTTTATCTTGGATGTCTGGATTTAGTTAACATTTTTCAAGAGGAAATATATAGTATATTCACATTAACACAGTATTAGGCTAGATGCCATGGAAAACATATGAAACAAGAGGTTGTAGGTCTTATAGGTAGGAAGTCTAATTATGGAGGATTTAAATGCCTTTTCATAGACTACCCTCTTTAGTCATCTAGCCTCATCCTCTGTGAATCCACTTGTATTTCACTCCATGATCATACTACATTGAACTTCTTTCAGTTCCTCAAATGACCCTTTCACTCTCTTAATTCTGGGGCTTTGCAACTGCTGTTCCCTTTACTGGAGTATTCTCTTCTCACAGACACCAACATAATTCTTAATCATCCATCTAGGCTCACTTTAGGAGTCACTTTCTCTGGGAAATTCTGTCTGACATTCCTTCTCACTTTCAGACCTCAATTATATATGCCTTAGCCTGATCTAGCATAGTACTCTCTAGTCTCCTTTCATGGCACTTGCTACATTTGTCCTGCAATTGCATGGTAAATTGTGTCCTTCCTGGACTTAATAATCTTTGGGGATAGAGACTTGGTCTAATATTTCCATTATTCCATTATGATAATAACTCCATTATGAATTCCCCATGTGAATATGATAATCTAGTTATGGTAGGCCCTAGATAAATATTTTTGAATGAAGGACTGCTATTTTCTGAATAAAGGTAGCTATGAGATGGTGAGTCAGATACATGGATCAGAATTTTGGAAGAAGAACTTTAAAGTTTTGAAAAAAAAAGGAGGGGATGAGGACTTGTGGCAATAGAAATACATAAATAGCTCTTGGGATATTCTAGAAAAGAGGTAATGATGGCCTGGGTCAGATGGTGATGTTCGAAATAGACAGCAGGATGTTGAATTGAGAAGCATTTTTGGAGTTGAAGAGTTAGGACTTATAAATGACTTGAGAAAGATTCCCAAATTTTTTAATTTGAATGGAAGCTCATGCTGTTGATGAGGTTAAAGAATCTAGAAGGAAAAAGAAAATACTTTATTAGGAAGATAATGGGCATTGATTATGTGGAGTTGGAAGTGTCTTATGGAACTTCCAAGTGATGTCATCAGCATGCAGTTAGAATTTTGGTCTAGAGCTTCAGATAAATGTTATTTATACCTAGACACATGGATTTGGAGGTTATCTTTATGTAAGGCATGTCTTTATATGTATGCATTTTACTTGAACTCTCAAAAATTGTATTTCCTTATGACAAATCAGAAGAAGTGCCTGTTATCTCGTATAGCAGCATCCAGCTATAAGGATTTGCAAGGTTTAATTTTTAGTCCTTTTCTCTGCTTATTCAACACATTCTCTGCAATTTAAAAAATGTTTTGGGGTCATATGATGTGTTATGAACCATCAATGACTGTGGATTCATCAGTGAACTAAAAACCAAGACAATGCCAATGCCAGATAGCTAGCAGTGTACCTTCTAGATTTATTCCTTATCATATTTTTCAAATGTATTGGTAAATTGAGTTAAAATTGGTATAAATCTTGCTTAGCTCTCACACATTAAACGTTAATGCAACTTAAAAGATAAATGTGTTGGAAATGGAGACTGAGAAAAAATGCTTTTCATTTGGAGGAGAATCTTGGAAAAAGAAACACTGATGATGAAAAGCTGTTCAAGGATCATGGTCGTCCCAACAGTAACGAAGACCGAAGAAAGAATAGACAGGATAACGTTTGATAATAGAATTTTGGACTTGATGGACCTTTAAAGAGTTGTTTCCAGAGACTGGCAGGGTTGGGATGTACAATTTAAGTCATTATGATGAGAATTAATTGTCAGAGAAATGCAGGCAGGGAATGGGATGCTATCTCAAGATCTGGCAGCAAAGACACACACTAAATGAGGATATTTGCTAGGGGTAGTTCAGTGTGATATAAGCTTCTCAAATTGAATAAGTGCAATCATGTATGAAGAATGGAAGAGAGGGAAACTGAGGAGGTAGGAAGACTACAGAATGTGTGTGTATATTGAAAGATGATTCACTCCATTGCTATAATTAGGAATGCTTCCAATTATTAGAATATGTTATCTGTTGTAAACCAATGACCACTATATACTACTTGCCATTCTTCCATGTTGTAGTGAAAATTTTTACTGTAGCAATCTTCTTTCTACACATTGTGTAACAGATAATCTGATGTAGCTAAATATTTCCTTTAACCTTGAATACAAAGAAAAGCATAACACCTGGGCACTCCAGAATTTTTGCTGATTGCACTTATTGCATTGAATGTATCTCTGCATAGGAAGGGGATGAGTACATCATATTACAGGAAGGCCATTTTTAAAATTGCCCATATGAGGAACAGTGTATGTTTGAGAATTAGGTGCTAAGCACTACATGAGAATTTATATGTGTTGTTTTTACGCCCAGAATTCCTTCATCTTTATTTTGGTTGTTGCTTTTTATTTTCCTTTTGAGGAACATTTTTCTCCCCACCATAAACCATGTATTCATAACTCAGGATGGCCAGTAAGGAGAATCTTTCACACAGTGATTGGTTCAGAGATATATATGTGACTGAGGACCCGCCAATGGGGATTAACTCTGGGAGTTTCTTCATAATTATTGAGTAAATGTCTCTACTTTTTGTCAGATTGATCAACCTGAGAGAATTTAAACCTGGATCTGCTGATCTGCCAATAGCCTTTGCCATCACTTTCTGGGCCAATTCTGCTTGATCATACTGTTGCAGACAATAAAACTGAATCAAAGGACAGAGAGGCTTGATACCCTTCTGACATTGTTTTAATTTTTGGACCCAGAAATATGTAAAGTCAGATGCACCATTTTGACTTACTTGTAATCTATACACTATAAGTGTTTTTTTCTTAAAATAGCATAAGTTGTTTTTTTTTCTCATTTGCAACCAGTGAAGATCTGTCCATGGGGAGTAAGGGGTGGGGGTGGATAGGGGTGGAGAAATGACAATTAATTCTCTGAAATAAGAAGAAGAAAAGCATGAATGACAATATAGAACAATTTGGTGGAACTCATGCATAATTTATAGTTTACAATGATATTTCTGAATAATGCCATGTAATTTTAATATACTTCTTACTGTGGCTTGTCAACATTATTTAAAATTTTTAAATATGGCTCATATTGACAATTTAATACCAGTTTTCTTTGCATTAGAAAGTTGAATTTCCTATACACCTGAAGCCTGCTTCTTTTCTATCATAGCATGACCCAGATGTATTTTCACCAATTCCATGTTATTATTTTTTCAACACTAACTAAATTTTATGTATACATCACATTATTATATTTTACCAGTCATATTAAATTGTATATTGTAGTTTACATTTATTATTTTTGGTAATCTGTTTAAATTGTTGAGTTATTTAATACCTAAATTGAACACTACTAATTACTTTCAGTTTCCTTTTTAGTGTGCTATATCTACACAGAAAAAAATATGTATATATATACATATATATATATAAACCTATATTTAGAAACAAGCATCGTTAAAACTAACAACTATGTTTTATTCTTAAAAGTGTATTATTCCTAATTTTAAATTCCCTTAAAATTTGACTACAAACAAAATAAATGGGTATTTGCTTTCAATCAAAATAAATGAACAGCATATCTATATCTAACAGATATAGATATATGGATTGTAGAAATTCACGTATTTCTCTAGGTTATTAATTAACCATTAATATTCATACCTTGATTAGATACTATATTGACATCTTATATAAAACTATTAAAATTTTTGATTGTCATCAAGATGCAGACCTAAAGCGTTGTTCTCCTGATATGTTTTCAGCAAGATATCTTTACAATTGAAAATAGTCTTGCACAATTGGTATTTACATTTTATTTTAACTACATTTTGTGTCTTTGAAAATGAACTTCATTTATTACTAATATTTGATACTTGCTAATTTGTAGCATATGTGTAATTTATAAGTCACAATACTATTATGAAGCACATTAATATAATTAATAGTCATGAAGAATTCTCTACTTAAACCTACAACCTAGAAAATGTGCAATGATTTTATTCAAACAATGTGTCCTTCCCTAATCCTTTCCTCTACCTACCCCCAAATGATTTTCTGAATTTATTTTGCCTAAGAAAACAGTAAAAATGATGTTTTATTGCGATGATTCTTTTTCAAAAACTATTAAATGGTGGATAGAAAAGACAGAATGCAGTGAATTTATTTTTAATAAAAATGAACTTAAAAGATTTTTTTTCTTTTACCAGAACGCCACTTTTTTAAATAATAGAAAATCCATAATTTATCTTTCTCTACATATTGTATCCAACTCTGGATTTTATAATAACATAATGGCACAACAATGATTTTCTGGTGACCTTGGGAAATCTCATAAATGCAGCAAAAATTGAAACATTGGAAAATGCATTACTTTTCTGAGTTACATTACTTATGGATGTTCCTCTACAAATTTAATAGATATGCAGCTCCTGGCTTAGTTCAAATAAAATTTCCCTCAAAAATTATACACTAAGTGTATAAAGTGGTTCAATTTAAACAGCCTTTGATTTTTAATCTGCAACATGTTCTATTTTGTCTGCCAAAGTAACTCTAAGCAACCATTCTGATTTGGGAAGTTCATACAGCCATGCATCTAAAGAGAAGACTGCAGAAATACATGAAACTGGAAAATGAAATGGAATCATTTCTAGCTCTGATCTTCATCTTGGGATTATTCATGTCACCCTCATGTAATTTATGAAGGATCTGATAGCATTTGCAACACATCTTTATTATTTTCCAGTTATGTGGATTGTGGAAAATCCTCCACTGATTACTCCCAGGCCATGAAGGAAGAATGTTATTCAATTACATAATAACATCATTCATTCAGTCAGTAAATACTTTATTCAAAAAATATTAAATATTTATTGAGACTGTACTCTGTACCAGGCTCTATTCCAAGTTTGGTGCACTAGTAATGAAAAAGACAAATTTTCTACCCCATGGAGTATATCTACTAGTAGATCTGCTTGCATCAGCAACTAACCTGGTGCTTTTTTAAAGTTCTGCATTAAAAGTGTCATATAACTTCCAAGTAGGAAATATCATTTTTCTTTTAACTTTTCATCAGAATAATTAATATTATGATGATAAAATATAAAATTACCTCTATATAGGGCCAATAATTATGTTGGAACCATTAAGTCATTTATTGAGTAATGCATTTCAGAAGAAACCATTGCTTTAAGTATATTTAAGAAATAGGCTTGGGACACAAACTGTCCAATTCAAGACTCATGAATTATTACAGGCATCATTCTGAAAGCATAGATTTGAGAAATGAATTTAAAATAATAGTAAACAATTGAAATATTAATAACATAAATTAACTTTCTGTCCCATGTAGGAGAATCATGTTTCTTCCTAGTTTCTAGGAAGTTCCTAGAGGAGTCATAAGAGGATTTTAATACCTACTTGTACTTTCCATTCTTATTGCCATAATTTTTATGAATTCCCAGGGAGGCAAACACATATCACTCAGCTATGTCTGTGACTCTGCTTCCGACTGGAAAGATGCTGTCTAAGCAGAAGGATGATTAGTGTGATACTGGACTACTATTCTATGCTCTGTGGAATGATAAAGACTGTTTAGGTCATTGAAGCTTGTTTTGCTGATGCTCAATATATCTTATCAAAATGAACAAAGTCTAAATTCTTTTTTTAGTTTGAGGAAATAGTATGTATTGTTGCCTGATAGTTCAGAAAGGCAAAGATGGTAAATAATTCAACTTATAGCAGAACTCCTCCATATAGGTGATTTGATAGAAAAATGGGTGTAAAAATAACATAAATATATTGTAAAATATGAAAAAAATATATTGTAGAATCTCAAAACGGTCATCATACACTCCCTGTACCCATGTCCTTTTTTATGTGAATTTTCGCTTTTTGTAACTTAAAAGGTGGAATGTTTCATACACGTTAAATTTGACCTTGCCTAGTAACCCACGATATTCTAATTCCAAGGAGATACGTTAATGGATCCGTTTAGTCTCCTGTGTCTCTGCCATTGCTGCTCTGAGAACATGGCTAGGCCAGCCTGCTGCAGAAGGAGAGACTTTAGGAGCAGAACTGATTCACTCGGTTGTCTCAGCATAATCCCAGCCTACATCATCCAATGGCCAGCTAACCTTCAAAAACTTGAATGGGCCTAGCTGAGGTCAGCAACACTGCCTAATCTACAACTGCAGATGACTGAACAATACATACTTATTGTAGTGTTCCACTGGGTTTTGTGATCATTTGTTATGCATGATTGTTTTGGCCTTAGATAGTTAAAAATTATTTAAATCATTTTCAAAATAATTTAAATCATTTTCAAAATCTATCTTAAGATATTGGGGGTTTGAAGTGCTTCAAACTAATTAATTGTAGACTATTAATACAGATTTCTTTACTTCCAATGCTGAGTTGAATCACATGGATAGTTACTGTTTCATAATATGTCTCAATTTGTACTTGAACAACCTAGCAATAACTCATTAGCAAAGGATGAAATGAATAAGTGATATAAGAAAAATGCAAAAAACAACCCTATAAACAATCACAAAAGATTTTCTGTGACCACAATCATCATTGTTTAAATAAAACAAATTATTTCACTAAAGCCCGGGACAGTTTATCCTTAATTTACATTTGTTTTTACTAAAGCATTTTTCTATCCTAGACAGTATTAAATGGTACTGATGTGTATATCTTCAGGTTTTTCTTAAAAATTAAAAATACAACTAACATAAAGCTGAATTAAATTCACCTTATTCCATCTATATAAGAATAAAATAAAAATATAATCACAAACACACTCAAAATGATAGAATAAAATGACATAAAATGAAATTAAAGTTTTATGAACTGAGAATTGTGGGTTTCTCATTTGGACTTCACTTTTAACTTTGGAGCCATCCTTCTCTATGTCATGTTAAATCTGTAATTGCAAAATTTGTTCTTACAATATTCTAATAAGATATTCGCAATTATCTGTTAGAAGTCTTTCCTTTAAACCCTAAACTACAAATTGGTGACAATACTAATTAGTATAAAGTCCTATAATTCCATGATGATACAAATAGTTGCATATTTTATTCAGGTCAACTGATTGCAGAAATAACCTTATTTTTATAAACTCAACCTGTAATAAACTTCATAGTTAACTGAAGGAACTTGTACTCGGTCTAAATGAAAATCTCTTTCAGGCTGTTATTTTGATAAGAAGTGTGGTGCTCAAAGGTTGATGCTAGATTGGTAATGAAAGAAGCAGATGATAAAAATGCTTTACTTTCAGAGATTTACAAGTGAAAGCTATTTTCTCTTTTTATCTGTCTTCTTTTGTTTATCTTATTCTTTAACTTTTGGCTAAGAAAATGCCTTCGTTTTCCTCTCTTTTAAAAATAGCCTTCTCATATGTAGTTGTTTTCTATCACTTTTAAAGACCTTTGCCAATTTCTGCATTTCTTTGGGATTACCCCTTCTAACAATTGCTTGTTTTCCCACTTGAGTGCCCCTAACTGTCATGCTTTGCTCTATTGCCTTAAGCATAACGTGGGCTAATTAAAAAACTATGTCATTTTTCTTTGTATGCTAGTGAAAATAGAAAACCCAATAGGAATGCTAATCCCGAGAATTCAGAGAAATAAACAATTATTCTTGTTGGCCAATTCAAAACTATTAGCTAATTTAAATAAAGCTACCTTAAAATCTTATATTACTTACAGACATGTCTCACAGAGCACTTAGTTCTGTTATTACTTTCAGTAATAATAGATATCATTGATTAATTGCTTAATCTATTCCAAGAAGGGTACCGAATAAATAATCTTAAAAAACCAGTCTTATGGACTTACCCTATTTTAGGGATGTGGCAGTTGGGGCTTTGAAAGAGTGATTTTCTGGAAGTTGTGGGGCTACAAAATGGTAGACCCAGGATGTTACCAAAGTGTATCTGACTTTATAACCTAATCATACTGTATTTACCACTGAATTTACAATATACTTTTTCCTTTTAAATTTCAGCATCACCTCTGAACGCCTCAACACCAGCCTGTATATTCAATCCTTTTAAATAAATACATCTTATTAGTTATAAAACAGCTAGTCTTTATTTCTTTAGCACACTTTCCATTTTGCATCATATCAACAATCTCAATTTTAGGACCATTAAGGATCAGCATGATGTTTGAGGTCAGCAATATTCACTTAGGAAAAGGCCAGATGGTCATTGTAAGAGGATGCTACATTAAAGAAAGGAGTAGGTTTTACAAGTTATCAAGAGGCATAAGGATGCAGAAGAATTATCTTTGAATGTTGACAGAAAAAAAGAACCTCACACGTGCAATAAACGCAATGTCATTTCAATGGTAAGTGTTTAGCTTTTTAAAATGAATGATTTCTATGCCAGAGTAGACCTGCAGCATTGCTTAGCTTGATTTAATAAAATGGTGCTAAGAATAAAAAAGTTCATCTAATCCTGGTTTCATCATGAACTTGATTTTGAGTAAGTCATCTGATTTTCTTGTGGGGCTCCCATCTATAAAGTAGAGGTTTTAATAATCTCTCTTCTTAATTAACTGTCACAATAATGCAGTCTATTCAAATCAATTCAGTAACATGAAGTGATCATCTACCATGTAGAAGATTTAGGAACTACATAAATGGAAAATAACACTACTCTATTTTAAGGACTTCAGTCTCTTATTTGAATTAGACATTGAAATTCACAATATAATGTGATAGCTGCAATGATATCCTTACATTCAAAGTATAGAAGACAAAGAAATGAAATCTGTCTGCTTAGGTAGGTATTCTGAAAAGATTCTATAAAATGAATGAAAGTTTTGAGAGGCTGCTGGTTGTACCCTCAAATCTGTTCTCTTAAGAATATGCCCTACCAGCTGCACTTATTTGCATCTCTTGGTTACGATTACCCTGATTGAGCTTTCATCTTAATTAATGCAACGTTTGAACTGGGTCTACTATTACCAAATGGCAGAAGATGAAGAGCAGAATAGCGGGATTGAGATTAAGAAGGTAGTACAAAATCAGCCCTTGAAGAGGCTTATATTTCATTATAACTATTGTGCAGGAAAATGAGATCAAAGATGAGAATAAAATTTTACTACAGAAGAATGTTTGTTTTTGTTTTCTGTTTCAAATTGCTTAAAATGGTAAAAATATTCTATTTTGGAGGTCAAATGATAGCTCAACCAGAGATTTACAGGATGGCGGGACCATGAAGTGGTCAATGTGATTCTGCCAGTTCCCATGGAGAAGACATGCTCCAGCTAAACTTAGGAGATCTTTCAAATAACTTTCAATATAATGAAAGGGACTGGCACCCAAGGATAATGTGGTAACAAGTATAGTCTCTGCTCACAATAGTAATTCTAATATTAATCTATTAAATTGACCACCTTGATTTTCAGAAAGCACTTCTGGTTTTTAGCACACAATAGAATGTCAATTTACAGCCTTGTGGTACACGGAGAAATCAGCTCCAAGTAGCACTCAGGGGGTGACAATTTGCAGCTCTGCCAAATGAGAATAGAGTTCAAACTTGTCTTCTTAAATCTCCTACAATATCATCAGTTTTCTTTATGCTCCTTTTCCCATTCTGGAACTTTTCTCTCCCCTTCATATACAAAAACTTACATATCAATTTCTAGGATAAGATAAATAAACATTCTGGTTTTCCCAGGACTAAGGTCTTTCTTTTCTTTTTAAATTGTGAAATATAACATATATACAAAAAAATCAATAAATTTCAAAGTACATTCTAACAAGTAGTTATGGAACAGATTTCAAAGTTTGATATGGGTTATAGTTCTATAGTATAACCAATGTGACCCATGTGATGGAATGAGAGCCCTTTACATTGGGAACCTTCAAATTGATTATAATCTTATGTTTAAGTGTCTTTCAGTTATAAAGACTTTGTTTACCCTTTCATTCTCAGGTTTGTGACCTTGAGGCTGGGACTCTGAAGATTACATTTCCCCTTTATCAGTTACTTTCTTCTGTTAAGGGGAGGGGAGAACTAGAAGGACACTGGAAGCAGGAGGAAGAGTGAAATAACTTTCTCCTTTCTATTTATGGTTGTTTTCGTCAGTATAGCTCAAACATTGGCACTCAACCTGGGCAAAAACAGCTTATTCCAACTCCAAAATTTTGGCACTCCCAGCACCTGCCTCATCATGCCCTGTCACAGATCATCTGCATAACCAGAAAACACTGCCACTGAACAACTTTAGCTTCCAACACTATGGCACCCTTTCTCTGAGATCTTAAATTACTAATATCAGCCAGGAAGTGCCCGTTTCCTTCTCAAAGGCCTGAGTCCCAGCTCTGTGTGTCTGCTCCCACAAGCTTCTAAGCTCTGGTAATCCTGACCTCATTCCCTTTTTCCCAGGCCTAGGGCTGCTTGCTGCTTGCTGCTTCCTGTAGTTAGCTCCAAGTTCCTTTCTGCCTTTTTCAGCCCTTCAAAGCCCACGGAACCGAATCACTATATTAAATTCTCTCTGTTGTACTACTTTGTGATTTCTATTTCTCCACCTAAATCTTGACTGATACAAGAAGTAGTTTAAAATTAAAAATAAAAACTTCTACAATACATGTTATTAAATAGGCTCTGAAAAAAAACTAAATTAAACATTGTAAAACAATTATCTTTGACAAGATTGGTTACAATGTCAGTTTTTTTCCAAGTGCGATTATGATTTTCTGATAAGCAACTAACAACAAAGAGGTCCTAATTTAGGGAAGACCAACTCTGCCACTAAAATTTCATCATATATTTACATATAGAAGAAAATAAAATTTAATGAAATGCCTTTTATCTTACCAATAAAATGCAATTTGCTAATTTATTAGAAAATATAAAGCAAGACTACTTAAAGAATTTTTATCCTCTTTATAATGATGAGCTAAAATTTTCAAAAGCACATTAAAATAATGTATCTAATTTACCATTTATTACTCTAAATAAAAGGGAAAAAAATTAAAAATATACAAGATTTTCTCTTGTTTTCACACAATTAAAAAATACAGCACAATAGCCACTACTCTCAATCTACTAAAAATTTGTTGAACTTCTATGCCCGTGTGATCATTTTTATACTTTTTTCCCCCATAAACCTCTCTACATGGCTTATGCTAACATAGAGGGTTTACTATCTATTATAGTTCTAAACCCATTTCTCATATATTAATTCAGTGACTCTTCTCAGGTAAGATTATTATTATTCCTGTCCTAAAAATGAAGAAATGGAGGCACAGAAAGGTTACACCACTAGCCGTAGGTCACATAGATTGTCGATCTTTTAGCCAAATGTAGGCAGGCTGGCACCTTAATCGATAATCTAATAGGCTGTTCCCCACCCAAGCAGATACTATGAAAAGTGGTCTATGCCTGACATAAGGATCAACAGGACTAACACACTCATCATTTTAGATGATAAATAGTCTATTTCCTCTAAATAGACTGGAATATATACAAAGAAAATCCATGTTATTAAACTTTTATAAGAAGACATTACTTTTTATTTTAATTATAACATTACTCATAATGTAACAGATATCCTTGTTCCCAGTTCTCTACTTACATTTCTGTTGCAGATGAAAATAAATCCTACAAACTAAGGGTGGTTCTCCTTTTACAATATCTGCTTATGATACTAGTACCCATTATAGATTGAAATTAATAAGTAGTTTACATACAATTTCTTTGATGGATATCTCTAGCTTGTTGGGGCGGTATAACTTTTTGATAGAATTGTGTTTTCAAGGAAAACAGTCTGATTTATTTCTATTACCAATAAAAGGAACATATATAATAAAACTATGCATTTCGTTGTAAGACCAATGTGGCTACATCTTGAAG
Source organism: Myrmecophaga tridactyla (assembly GCA_004026745.1). Taxonomy (NCBI): domain Eukaryota; kingdom Metazoa; phylum Chordata; class Mammalia; order Pilosa; family Myrmecophagidae; genus Myrmecophaga; species Myrmecophaga tridactyla. The sequence continues at coordinate 47,120 of PVIY010008975.1, read as the reverse complement.
ACCTATTCTGTTATAAAAGATGTAACTTACATTACATATCAGATTTAAGATCAGACAGTTCTTAATATTGATCTTGCGAGATGCAGGAAAAGAGGAATGAAAAGATTTTTATTTAATCGAAGAGGTAAAATATATTTCATTAATGAGCAATGCTCATTAACATTATATTTATTAGGTTAACTTTCACAGTTCCTTAAATATAAATCAGAATTTTTTTTCTGTTCTTAATTTTCAAATTATCCACCACAGTTATTGTGTAGGGTATTTTAAGACCCCTACAAATTTCATAATGATTCTGAATATTTCCCAGCACATAGGCATGATTGATAGAGTCACTGCCCAGTGGTTGAACTCAGTCTTCAGACCACCTTTCCTCCCAGTGGTTGAGGAGATGGACTGATATTACCTGGCTTAGAGCCTCAACCCAATAATCACATGATTGTGCTTTCTGGTGGGGCCAGCTCCCACTCTAAGACTGCAGGTGTGGTTAGCCCCTCCCTGTTGTCGCATTAGCATATGAAATATCAAGTATGGTTCTGGGCCTACCATGGAGAACAAAAGTCTCTATTACAGGAAATTCAAAAGATTCAGTTTGTCTTCCCAGGAACTGAGGACAAAGACCAGCCAAGTTTTCATCATACTGCAGCTATATAAGGAGGAGAGGGTGATCGGTAGTGAACACAGGACAATCACTTCACATTTCTGACCCACAGTTTCCTCCTCTGCAAACAATGAATGCACCAAGTACTTACAATTATTACCTCAAAAGTTCTTGTGAATGATGATACCTTCTTTGTTGTTGTTGTTATGGATGTCTGAGACTAGGGACGGCAGAGAAGACACATTATAACCATAGAGCATTGTGCTGGTTTGAAAGGATGTGTGTCCCCTAGAAAAGCAATGTTTTAATCTAAATCCCATTTCATAAAGGCAGAATAATCCTATTCAATATTGCGTGTTTGAAACTGTAATGAGATCATCTCCCTGGAGATGTGATTTAAATAAGAGTGGTTGTTAAACTGGATTAGGTGATGACATCTCTCCACCCATTTGGGTGGGTCTTGATTAGTTTCTGGAGTCCTATAAAAGAGGAAACATTTTGGAGAATGAAGGAGATTTGGAGAGAGCAGAGCATGCTGCAGTACCATGAAGCAGAGAGTCCACGAGCCAGTGACCTTTGGAGATGAAAAAGGAAAATGCCTCCCGGGGAGCTTCATGAAATCAGAAGCCAGGAGAGAAAGCTAGCAGGTGATGCCATGTTTGCCATGTGCCCTTCCAGCTGAGAGAGAAGCCCTGACTGTGTTCACCATGCCCCTTCTCACTTTAAAGAGAAACCCTGAACTTCATCGGCCTTCTTGAACCAAGGTATCTTTCCCTGGATGCCTTAGATTAGACATTTCTATAGACTTGTTTTAATTGGGACATTTTATCAGCCTTGGAACTACAAACTAGCAACTTATTAAATTCCCCTTTTTAAAAGCCATTCTGTTTCTGGTATATTGTATTCTGGCAGCTAGCAAACTAGAACAAGCATCGATAAGTGAACGTTTAAGAAATAACTAATTCTTCATTCTGTGATTTTTGCCCTACACCACCCTTGTGTGGGAAATCGCAGATACCCATTAAGTGGCCATCTTTCAGAAGTCACTAAACTAAGCAGCCCTCCTCCAATCTTCTACCAACCCCATCTCCTTTTCTATTGTGTGACATTCCACAATCTGGGGGAGATGGTAAGGTTAATAAGAAGGCCAGGATAGACCTTATATACTGGAGTATATCAGATCAGGAATTCTCAGTGACAGCTCCCCCTCCCCCACTGAGGTGACTAAAAACAACACTCCGACTGGATAGATTTGTCTCTCTTCTCTGATACCAAATGGGACATGTGGAGCTGCCATTTACCAACAGCAACATGGAGCAGTTTTTGGCCACTGTGGGAGACCAACCAGAATAGGACTGGTTTTCCTGCTCTCTTGAATTCTTTGAGCAATGTAAATGACAAGGACATTAATTTTCCTTTCTGGAACCTTTATTTTGTGCAAGTAATAAAGGAATAATTTCTGAAAGCTTCTCTTTTCCCTGAACCTGTGTTCTTATGACACACTGTTTTAGCAACTTGCTCTACAACCCTCCCTGACCACCATCAGATTTCTGACTTGATGTGCTATGCTTGAAAGAGCTGTGGTATCCCATCAATGTTTTGGAGAACCACTGTCAGAATTTTCTGTAATTATGGGTGTTTTCTATATTCTCACTGTCTAATGCCATAAGCCCTAGCCACATGTGGCTGTTCAGTAATTGAAATGGGGCTAGTACGACTGAGGATCTGAATTTTTAATTTTATTTAATCTCATTAATTTTAATTTAAATAGCCGCTGTGATTAGTGGCAATCATATTGGATACCCCAGCACTGAAGAGCTTACCTTTGGGTAGAAAAGATAGTCATGCTAGGGAAAATGGCAGGAAACATTTGGAGACTACAAACTGAAGACAAAATTCTAGATGCCATGGCTGCTAACATAACAGCTGGATTTAAGCAAAGAACACAATAATATGCTGGAGCAACGTATAACCCTGAGCCCCAGAATCCTGGGCATAGTATGGGTGAACCAAGCAAATGGAATTCATAAGTAAACTCAGCTCTAACTTAAAACTCTCTTCCTTTTCTCTTTATGACTGCCTACCAGGACACTGAATTCCTCAAATTTAAGGATGGACCACTGGGGTGAGGGAGAAGGCCTCTCTGTGGAGCAGTTGGCAACTTCAGGTGGGCACCAGAGGCAGTTCAAGAACTTCCCCATAAGGAGAGCTCACAGAGTAGCTGTACTACAGGTGACAAATCTGACTGTTTTGAGTGCTGCCTCTTAACAAAAAGGAAAAGAACAATCACATTTAATGAAGTACCTAAATAATTTTCACTTCTTAGAAATGTTCCTGAATTGAATAAAAACTAGTCACTTTTCAAATGATCTAGAAGATTTAGTATCCCAGGATATGGCATTCTCAAAGTAAAAAAGATATCTCGGCTTTAGTTGTAATACTCCTAAGCGTTGACATGTACTGGCACTGGAACTGGCATGTACTAGCTTGAAAGAGATGATCGTTTAATTTTCAGGCAATTTGCAAGCCACTTTTACCCTCATTGGTAGCTTGAAATCAACCTTGGTAGAAATATTTATATACCATGGAAAGCAGCAAAATTACCGAAAACCAACCATCATCCTTTAGAAAAGTCAGTTGCTAAATATTTATCAGTATGCCACTGCCCTTGGGAGTGTGTGATTGGTGAGTCACCAATGTTGTCCAATAATCAGGTTTAACTATATCGTTAATCTCTTATTCCAGTCAGTAATTTAGTTCCATTCTTCTTTCCTCTCTGCATTTGTGAATCTTCTTTGTCCCTTTGCCTGGCTTACCAACACAAATCCTACTTATTGCTTGCCAGACATTTTCTCCAACTGCTTTTATTTATGGTTTTCACTATCTTCATTTATTTCTTCTAATTCTATAGTTAGTACCATGCAGTTTTTCTTTTAATCCATTTCACTAGGTTTCGTGTATGTGAATCATCTTTTCCCAAATAAGTGGAAATTACCCTGCCTTCTTTTTCTTTCTTTCTTTTTTTGTATCTCTCAGAGCATAAAGTATTAGTACTTGACCAACACTTTTTTTATTTTTTGGTATTTATTTTATTTTTTATTTGGCGGGGTCACGGTTCATTATTTTTTCCTTGTGAGTAGCTTGTTATTGCAGCCCCATTTGTTGAATTTTTTTTGTTTGTTTAGTGTTTTTGCTTGTTTGTTTGTTTTTGGGAAGTGCATGGACCAGAAATGGAACCCGGGTCTCCCTCATGGAAGGTGAGAATTCTACCGCTGAACTACCCCTGCAACCCCCCAATACATTTTAAAAGGAGGGAATACCCTAGAAGACACCGAAAACCTCTGAAGTGTTTTTTGTTGTTGTTGTTTGTTTGTACTAAACGATTTTCATTAATGACTGCCAACATTCCACAGCTCAATAGCTAACAGATATTTTGTAAGTCTAGTTCTCTGCTTCCTCCTCTTCTATGCCCACACAGCTAGAGAACAAATATAAACAAATTGATAAGTCATTTACTTAAATATAGCCCATACGGTTCCTTTGGCTGTTGTGCTATCTTTCCCTTGATCACTTCTTCAATTTGGATGCATAGCATACAATTCCCATTTAATATGACAGAAAATAAGCTTCTAGTCTTCATCTTCACAAAATAAACCTTCAAAATCATCGCTATCACTTAATAGTAACTCCTTTGCATCAGTTAGCTTTTGCTGTGTAACAAACCATCCAAATGTAAATTCAAATATAGTGCCACTGAAATTGTGGGGCTGTTACCACAAAAGCTGACTAATACAGTTCCTGACCTCAAGAAGATTACAGACAAAAGGTGAGTCATCAAAACTGATTGTACATTTCTGATATTCTACTGAAATGAATTTAACTCATAAGGAATCAACTAGATCTGGAAATATTACATTATTACTACAAAGAAAACACAGAATGCAGATGTCTGAAGAATACTTGGCATCTTGCCCATGTTTCTTATGATATGTCTTTATTCAAGCCAAACACACTTTCTCACATCTGTTTATTTAGTGTATTTCCACTCTTCAGAGACACTTTTTGCAGATGCATAGCACTGTGATGAAGAGGAAGATGTAAATTTGAACAAACTGTCACAATTTAATGTGGCTCAGGAAGCTATACTCCCATTACATTGAGTCAGTTTAAACCTTTAAAAAACTCTTTTAAACTTCATAGATTTCAAGGTAAGTAGCTCATCGTGGGGGAAAAAAAAACCCAAAACCATTCACATTTGAATGGTTAGAGTCCAACTAATGAATTTCTGTGAACAGAGTCCCACAATGATTCTAGTGTATAAGCAAGTACAGGGGATAAAACAGCAGGAAACGACACATACAACTTCTAGCTAGAAAGAATTTCTATGAGCTTATACTTCAAAGTCCATCCTCAGAGGCCAATGCACAATTGATTCAAATAACATGCTTCTTTGTTCTTTGTTTGCCAGCATGTGCCAAGTTGTACTTTTAACCAAAAGCAATATTTAACATGTTGTGCAAAAAAAAAAAAAAATGGTTTGACATTTATAAAGCCACTTTGTTCTCAGCTAATTTTTATTATGTTACTGAATGTTAGAATGAAAAATAAAAGTTTAATTATGTCCTTGGGAATGAATAAGGGAATAAAAACCTTAGTAAAACTCAGTGATAAGAATAAACACATGGGGAAAAAAGGACAGAAAATTCAATTTCAGATAGAAGCTGAGCAGAGAGAGGAAGAAGAGTAGGATGGTGTCAGCTTTTATCTCATCTTGTTCTTTTATGTCTTCTGTAAACATGTGTACTAGGGAAATTACAGATACATTTTAAGCAGCCATTGCCCAGGCCTCATCTAGCCCCACCTCCTTCTCAGGGGAAGTGAGGAACACATATTAAATGGCCATCCTTGGGCCTTTCATGAGCCCTACCTTGTTTTCTGTTGCATGCTATTCCACAGCCTGATGGAGAGGTTCAGTCTACTTTAAATCTGGAAAGGGGAACAAGCAGATCCAGATGCTTATTAGAGCAGTGGCAGTGCCCCCTTCCCCTGAAGGGGATAAACACCACACCCAAATAGTAGAGATCTGTCTCTCTTCTACACAAATGGGATATAAGGAGCTGCCATTTATCGACTCTAACCCAAAGCAATTTGGGCCACCCCTGGGGACTTGCTTTAATGGGACTTCTTCCTCTGATCGTTTGGACTCTGGGCTAAGTGAGGAAGAGATTCTTTGGCTTTTCTGGACTCTTTATTCTATGCCAGTAATAAATATATCAATTGCAGAAAGTTTTTATTGTGTCCTAAACCTGTGTCCCCACAACGCACTATTGTAGCCACATGCTCCACCATGCATATCTTTCTGAAGCAGGTTAGAGAGGGTGGGGCAAGTGACCCTAAGACCCATTACAAAAGTTCCTTTTAGCACCGTGTACACCTACCTAGCTGTCCCCACCCCACCATCACTGCCACCTACATATATAGCCCTCACTCAGGTCAGCACCTGAAAAGAGCTAATCCCTGATTAGCACAGCCAGAGAGGGAAGGGCCCTTCCAAGTCCTTATAACTCCAGGATCCCAACCTCAAGTTGCTTCTCTTCCTTCAGTGAATGCTTGTGATCATCTTCCTTAGACATGTACTTTCACTATGCATTAAAGTTTTGAGCTGTAATCATGGGGTAGTCTTTGGATTCATTGGTTGGACACACTGGCTAGTCCTCAAGTTCTTTCCTGCAGCTGAGTAAAGAACCTTCACAGCATCAGGCCTTGGCCCAGGTCTCGACTTCACAGAGAATTCCCAGGGCTCTTGAATCCAGCAGAAAATTCCCCAGGCTGCTTTATCCTCTGTACTTGCTTATACACTAGAATCATTGTGGGACTCTGTTCACAGAAATTCGCTTGGATTATTAAACTTTAAGCCATGAATCTTTCACATGTGAATGGTTCTTCCCAGAACTCCTTAGGTTCTCTGGCATTGAGCTTATTAAACTATTTGGCTATACACACTGACTAGCCCTTGAATTTTTTCCTGAAACTGAATCAAGAACCCTCACAGTGCCAGCCCTTTGTTGAAGTCTCGATTTCTTCGAGAACTCCCAGTGATGACTGGCTTCATTTCCAGGAAAAATGTTCCTTGAGATGAAAATTTGTGCGTCTGTCTGTGCTGTGTTTATCAAAGGTAAAATACCTCAAATATTTCGTATATATATATATTAGAAAAGAATATTTAATCAATAGCTTTTTATAGTTTATAAAATTTTATATAATACTTGAAATTTAAAAGAATAAATATGTATGTATGTAACATATATGAAAGTTTTGAAGTATATTAGCAAACTGAACCCTGGATGACCCATTACCCAACATGAGCTAGTCTATCCAATATAAATCTGTCCCTTCCATCTTACTCCTTTCTTTTGTCATATACCTGTTACCCCTAGAGTTAACCATATTCCTGAATTTTGGTTTATTATTTCCTGATCACTAACTTGTTATTAAGCATCTGTTACTTACCTCCAACTGTGATTGAAAGAACACCATGTGAAAAGTCTCTACATAATTTCTTCACCATGTCTTCCATCTTGCTACACTCTTTTCTAATATACCTGAATTATCAAATTATTATAATTAAAACAACATTAAGATGAAATCATAATAGACTTATGATTCAATGATTGACTTGCTTTTTATTACTCTTCAAAACCACTATATAAGTCAGACTGCAATACGTAATTTAATTTTTCAATTTAGAAGTGATGGTGTTGGGTTTCAAAGTAGGTAAGCAATATTTTGAAAATCATGTTGCTGGTGGCAGAGCAATTTCCAGGCCCCAAGGTTCTTGCTTTCCTCCTGGCAAATATTTAATGAACTTCTAATACACACCAGGAATGGTGCTTAGTTTTTGTCAACAAAACTAAGGGCAAGTATGGCTATTGACCCAAATTTTGTGTGTAGGGAAAAGGTCTCAGAGAGCTTAAACAATCCATCTATGATCACACAACAGGGAAAGAAAAATGCTCATGTGTATTACAATGTCTGTATGACTGCAAACATCCTCTCAACCACTTTATTTTGTGATTCTCAAGCTATTTCATCAAGTACTATCCTATTTTATACTAAACACAGATGTGGTAGGATCTCTGTGAAGGAAAGTTCAATAAAGATTAATATAATAGGAAAAAATTTAGAGAGAGAAAGTAAGATTTGAGGAAGCTTGAAAGAATAGAAAATGAGAGGGAACCATATTTGAAGTAAAAAGATAAAAAAATAGAGAACAATAAAGAACACAGACAGTGAACATTATGAGGGAAGTATTAAGATGGGTAGTTATCACCTCTATGATTCAGTAGCTATGACCTTAGTTTGAAGATTTGTTCAAGTATGGAATATCCATTGCTTCGCTATCTCCACTGAAGAGCTTGATACATGGGTCTTTCATCAATTAGAAATCAGAGCTTCATTCAGATAGTCTCTGCAGCACCACAGCTACATGTCAAAACTCAACCTCAACAGCCATGATCACTGGGTACTTCTATTTGCACAATCCCTCATTGTATAGGGAGATTACAATGTGTTTCCTGGCCATTTATGGTTGAAGGAAAGTTACTAGAAATCACTTCCTTAAAATTCAGACACCCCCATGGTATGGGAGTTCTTCAAGTCTATTTTTTCTTCACTTAGACTCTGGATCATAACATGATCAGAAAAATATCATGGTGGAATTTTTCTAATCACAATCCAATGTTGCAATTTGGGGCTGACAGTGATATAGGCCATATGATGACATAAGATTTTGACAGATATATAAGGAGGGGGATATCGTTATGGCTAAGATAATTATGTCAGCAGAAATACAAAGGAATAGAAGTATGGTAAAGAATACTTTGGAAGATGAAGGCTGGTAAATGGAAGATTTCAAATGACCTGCTAATTATTCTGAAGGTTAGAATAAAAGAATAATGCATGATAAAACTTGGAGTGAAAAATAGTCCAACTTTTGTGTGTAAAAAAGAACTTCTGTGATCAAATGATGGCTATTATAGAAAGATAGTATTAAAATCACAGTTCTCTTTGCAAAAAAATAAATTCAATTATTCAACCAAAATTAATTAGTACCCGTATACTTCAGACATCTCTATGCCACAGAAAGAAGATAAATATGATTCCAACCCTTAATAAGTCTATAGTATAGTCAGAAAAATTGACATTGAACTAATAATATCTGTTGAAGCAATGTTATGAAAGAGCTCAAGAATGTATGGGAATATAAGAAAGGTTGATATTTTCTCACTAGAAAATAATATAACAACCTCAATATTCAATATCCAGTGATTCATTACAGTCATACTTTTTGAAACTCCAGACCAAATAATCATTTGTGTTTTTATTCTAAATATTATTTTACTTGTTTCATCAAACTAAGTTTGTGAAAGTTAAATACCAAGCCTGTAAAATCAATGATATTTATAATGATAGCATTTATAAAAATTATCCTGAAACTCAATGTGAAAGTATTTAGAAATCCCAGAGATTAGGCTACTGGGAATAATTGAAAATGGAAAAAGTAAATATATTGTTCGAAGGAGAGGGGGTAGAATATTTGCACTAAAGGGAACAGAGGTAAAAAACACAGAGGCTTTTCAGCCTCATTCTTACTTGTGAGGAGAAAAAGCCCTGAGGTGTGGGGGTAGTAGATGGAAGGAAGAACACAGACAGAGGTCCATAGAGGATTTATGAACATGTGGAGATGTGTTATTTCTGCGTACTTCAGCAGACTGCATTTTTCTGTACATAAGGCCAAGGATGGTGACATACTATTTGATCCTATATAAATCTTTCCCTAAATTATTGGTTTGTGGCACTAAAAATCAAGTTAATCACATGTGCAATTTTAAAAACTACATTTATGAAAACACATTCTAGTTTGAGACAGTTGGGAATAAAAACAGGATCCCTTCCTAGGCTTCATGGTCATAAGACAAAGAGAATCCAGGATAAAAGATAATAGATTTGGGCAAACCATGGTGGCTCAGCAGGCAGAGTTCTTAACTGCCATGCTGGAGACCCGGGTTGGATTCCAGGTGCCTACCCATGCAAAAAAAAAGAAAAAAAAAGATTATATGCCTTCTCTCAAAAAGAAAATTAGATGTTCTTAAAAAAAGGTATGATTTGGCATATAATTGTTTTAATGTTTTAAAAATTTAATTTAATTTAATTTTTTTGATCATTTCATTCTACATATATAATCAGTAATTCACAATATCATCACATAGTTGCATATTCATCATCATGATCATTTCTTGGAACATTTGCTTCCATTCAGAAAAAGATATAAAAAGAAACCAGAAAAAAAAATTATACATACCATGCCCTTTACCCCTCCCATTGATCACCAGCATTTCAAACTAAATTTATTTTAACATTAGTTCCCCCTATTATTTATTTTTATTCCACACGTTCTACTCGTCTGTTGACAAGGTAGATAAAAGGAGCATCAGACACAAGGTATTCACAATCACACAGTCACATTGTGAAAGCTATATCATTATATAATCATCTTCAAGAAACATGGCTACTGGAACACAGCTCCACATTTTCAGGCAGTTCCCTCCAGCCTCTCCATTACATCTTGAGTAACAAGGTGATATCTACTTAATGCATAAGAATAACCTCCAGGATAACCTCTCGACTCTGTTTGGAATCTCTCAGCCATGACACTTGATTTCATTTCATTCTTGCCCCTTTTGGTCAAGAAGTCTTTCTCAATCACTTGATGCTGAGTCTCAGCTCATTCTAGGATTTCTGTCCCACATTGCCAGGAAGGTCCACACCCCTGGGAGTCATGTCCCACGTAGACAGGGGGAGGGTGGTGAGTTTGCTTGTTGTGTTGGCTGGAGAGAGAGGATTTGGCATATAATTTTTCTAGTGCTTTAATACTACTACTACTAATGGATAAAAACCTGTGGACCTGGAAATTATTCTGTACATCTATACCATTGTTTTATAAACTGATTTCACAAAAAATTTAGTGAATTGCACCCTTCATCAAACTATGATGATATGTTAATTTGACCAATTAATAATTTTTAATTAGAGACAATGTGAACATGTTCAAAATTGACTCAAGGGAGGTGGAAGGAAATTATTAATAATTCACCAAACAAATTATCAAATGTATAATGAAGCTAAGTCTTCTCTGTTGCCAAGAGTGATCAGATGTAGTTTATCATGGCTTTCATTTAATGTCTTGCTGTGGCAGTAGAGCCAACATACTTAAAGACAATTTGAAAACTGGGGCACTGAAAGATATGAAGAAACTGTTAATAGTGAGTAATTTGGGTATTCTTCCACAACTCCAGTTGTGAAAGTGACTGATGCTCTTACAGTGTAAGAGTGCATCCTGTTGGCAGGCACACTTGCTATTCAATATTGGAGAAAAAGTATTAGCAGGATCATATAAAGTAGGAAGAATGATGTCCAAGAAAATGAGTTAAGATTATATTTCTTCAGTTATAAGGTGTAAAATTGGGAGAAGGACTGTATGAGAAAGTAAATTTCATTGTTTTGCAGTTCATTTACTTTTGTGCATAGAAACCTTCATTTTGAGCTTTTTTTCTTCTTTACGGTCATCCTTTCTTTCCTCTTCCAACTTATAAATTAGTACTTTACCTTCAAGGTGGAGTAATAATTTTCCTCAATATTGTTTTGCTATTTACATCTTTATCACCACCTGAGATCTAGAATTTATTATGCCCATTTCGTAGATAAGAAAACAGAGACCACAGAATTTAAGTAACTTACCAAAGTCAGGCTGCAAGTGGCAAAGGCAGGATCGATGCCCCCCTCCCCATAGCTTTATGAGTCCTTTGCCAACCAAGAATTTTCAGTTCCTCTACTAGTTACTTAATTTTTCCAATTAATATAAAGCAATTATCTTTTGAGATTTGAATTCCTGTCACCTTTCAGTGCACACAGCAGCCCGCCTCAAAACCCTTTGCCCTGGGCCCCTCTCTTTTCTCTTTACACTGTCTAAATATATTCGCTCATGGAGATAGATTTTATCTCACATAGTGCCAGCAGATGATTCTGTACCTTATGTTTTTTTCTTATAAAAATCACCATATTGGATGTTTCATAAAGCACAGGATTAATTCTTTCTTTACTTTGTTAGTTTGGGAAGTGAGACAATGTAAATAAAAATTTTTCTGAAAAACACCCAGTAATCTTTGCATATGCCTACACAAGTGTGTAAGATAAGAATAAATATCAACAAGTCCATGGTTTGGGTCTTATCTTCAGGTCTTTGGGAAAAAAGAACATAGCTAATAAATATTATTAAATGCTCTTCAGCTAAAGAAATTGATCTTGCCCAGTTTCATTGCTTGACCTTTTTTCCTGTTTATGTGGCCAAATGATGAGTACGTGAATAGATGGTATAAATATGGTCATACTTATGTGTCTTATAGTGAGTTTGTATGTGAGCATATGTGTGTTTGTGTGTATGTGTGTGGGGGGGGCTTGCCATATGTTCTTAATCTGGTAGCCATATAAAATGGTTCTGTTACATCCTTTTGAGAAAGTCTCTGTTCAGATGCTTCATATGAGATTCCACCCCTAACATCAGGGTAGGGCAGGCAAACAGGTAGGAGACTGAAATCTGACCAAATGGAGTACACTTTTTTCTTACATACTGTGATGGCTAAGTGATGAGCACCCATACGAAACCACTGGGACACAATGTGATGCTTCCTGCGGCCACTGAAAGAGAGACACGGACTCTTCCCAGCTGGACTTGAGCCTGGAAGGTGGGGGATGAGAACAAAGCCAGCATACTGTATGTAAAGCCAAGATATGTAGCAAAAATAAGTCCTGATGACAGTATTTGAGGCTCTGGATTAAGCTGCACCTGAAACTTACAGCTAGACATTTCAGTTCCATGAGGCAATAAAATTTTTTTTGCATTGTTGTTTAAGCCAGTTTGAATTGCATTTCCTGTCATCTGTAAGAAATAATATTAACCAATACAAAACAGATGGCTTGAATATAGCGACCCAGAAGAAACCCAGTTTATATTACTAGCTTTAAAACTCAAGATTTATAAGAAAAGGAGTTAAGTTTTGTATAGAAAATGGAAAATAGTTTGAAGATGGAGGTGGAATAGGGTGGGTAGGAGCTGGAAAGAATACTCATGTCTGCACTGGCATTGAAATATTAACAATAATATTTATACATCAGATGTTTATAATGACGATGAAGTCAAATATGTTTCCCTGCACTCAGGGAGCTTATTGTATCAAAGACAATAACTAATTAGACAAATAAATAACCATAATTTTGATGAATTATTTAATTATAGGAAGAGAGATAAATTATACAATGAATACACATGGAAGGCACACCTGAATAACTGGTCTTAGAGCTGCCACCAAAGACTATGAGGAGTAAACTTAGAAGAATGGGGGTGAAGAGATCATGAGAACTGAAGCTTGAGCCAATAAAGAAAGAGTAACTTTAAAGGATTTGAAATCCCAGTGTAGCTGAGTTGCAATGATGAAAAGGGAGTGAAAGTTACTTGCAAAGGAGACATTGACCTGCTGGGCCAAATAATCTGTTTATGGAGGTAAGGAAGGTCAGTAGACTACAAATAGATAGACAAGAGGAAGGATAAAAGGCCAGGAGGTCCCAATGAAGTTGTAGAACAGGAAACATAGCAATCCAGAAGGATGGATAAGAATGAAAGTAGGAATTGGATTGTAACAGTACATGTTAACATATTCTGAACATTAAGCTCTTAACTGATATATGGTTTATGAATATTTTCTTCCATTCTGTAGGACGTCTTTTCACTTTATAATGAAAAACCTCTGTTGTATAAAAGGTTTTAATTTTGGTGAAGTCAAATTAATCTATTCTTCTTTGGTTACTAGTGCTTTTTGATGCCATATTTAAGAATCTATTGCAAATCCCACCTTGTTTCTTCTACAAGTTTTTTTTTTTAATATGGTAGATAAAAGGAGCATCAGACACAAGGTTTTCACAATCACAGAGTCACATTGTGAAAGCTATATCATTGTTCAGTCATCATCAAGAAACATGGCTACTGGAACACAGCTCTACATTTTCAGGCAGTTTCCTGAAACTTGCCCTACAAGTTTTATAGTTTACTCTTATGTTTAGGTCCTTGACCCATTTTGAGTTAGTTTTTGTATATAGTGTAAGGGAGGGATCTAATTTCATTCCTTTTCACATTGATATACAGTTTTCTCAGCATCATTTGTTGCAATGACTCTTCTTTCCACATTGCAAGCACTTAGCACCCTTGTCAAAATCAGTTGGCTATGGATGTGTGGTCTTATTTCTGGACTTTCAATTCTATTCCATTTGTCTATATGTCTGTTTTTGTGCTAGTACCACACTATTTTGGTTACTATAGCTTTGTTTTCAATGTGAAATTGGGAATTATGGTTTCCCTCACTTTTTCTTCCTTTTCAGTATTTGAAGTTCCTTTCCATTTTTAAATGAATATATAAAGAACTTTTAAAATGCAACAACAAAAATGTAAGCAACCCAATTTAAAAATGGCTTGAATTCACATTTTTCCAAAGAGGATATACAGATGGCTAAAAATTACATGAAAATATATTCAACATCATTAATCATTAGGGAAATGCAAATCAAAAATACAATTACAGGGCGGTGCAATAGTGGCTCAGTGGCAGAATTTTCACCTGCCATGCCAGAGCCCTGGTTTTGTTTCCCGGAGCCCGCCCATGCCAAAAAAAATAATAATAATAAATAAATAAAAATAGATACCACTTCACACTCACAAAAATGGAAAATTAAAAATGCAAAATAGATATTGAATAAGATGCAGAGAAATCAGAAATATAGTGCATTGTCCATAGGAATGTAAAATGATGCAGTCACTGTGGAAAGCATATGGCAGGTCCTTTAGAAGAAAAACATAGAATTACCACATGACCCAGAGATTTCATTTCTAGGTATAAACCAAAAGAAAATGAAGACAGTGTCTCGAATTGGTACTTGTATATCAATGTTTATAGCAGCAATTTCACAATAGCCAAAAACTAGAAACAGCCCAAGTGTCTATCAACAAATGCACAGATAAACAAAATGTGGTATGTACATAGGGTGAACTACTGTTTGGCATTAAGAAAGAATGAAATTCTGAGACATGTTGCAACATGGAATCTCCTTGAAAACATTATGCTCAGTGAAATAAAGTCATATAAGAACAGATATTATAATGATATCTCCTTGAAGTGATGACTAGAAAGAATAAATCAGATGAGACAGAAAGTAGATTAGAAGTTACTAGGGAATGGGGGGATTGTAAATTTGTTGAAGATGGCAGATTGAGTTAGCTAACCCAGGAAAAAAAAACCTGTTCTTAATATTAATCCCATTCCTGTGGGTGTGAATCTCTTGTAAATGGGGACTTTTTCAAACATTTTTTTGTTAAGAAATATAACATATATAAAAAAAACAATAAATTTCGAAGTACATTGTACAAGTAGTTAAAGAACAGATTTCAGAGTTTGGTATGGGTTACAGTTCCACAATTTTAGAGTTTTCCTTCTAGCTGCTCCAAGACCCTGGAAACTAAAAGAAATACCAATATAATGATTCAGCAATCATATTTTTTGTTTAATCTTATCTTCTCTGTTGTAACTCCACCTTTTCCTTTGCTCTTTCCCCCAATCTGTAGGGGTATTTGGACTATGTCCATCCTCACTTTTTCATGTTGGAAAGGGTTGTTGAAAAGATGGGATGGGGAATGGAACTAGTTGATGATCTGGAGAGGCTGGCCTCTCTGGGTTCCAGGACTTATCTGGTCTAGGAAATCACCTGGAGGGTGTAGGTTTCTGGAAAGTAATTACAATGTATGGAACCTTTGTGCAATCTAATATAAAGCCCTAGGTATTCTCTAGGGTTGGCAGAAATGTTTTTAGTTGGGGTTTGGCAAACCATGGTTAATAGCAATATCGAGATGAAGCTTGCATAAGAGTAGTCTCCAAAAAAAACCTCTCAACTCTATTTGAACTCTCTCAGCCACTGATAAACTATTTGTTACAATTCTTTTCCCTCTTTTGGCCCAGAAGGTATGGGCAATCCCATGGTGCCAGGGCCAGATTCAACACTGGGATTCATATTCTACATTGCCATGGAGACTTTCACCCTTGTGTCATGTCCCATGTAGGAGGGAAGGTAACTATTTGACTTGCAGAGTTGGGCTTAGAGAGAAAGAGGCCATATCTGAGCAACAAAAGAGGTTTTTTGGAACTCTTAGATTTAACTATAGGTAGACTTAGCTTCTCCACTAAAGAAATAAACTTCACAAGAGCAAGCCTCAAGATTAAAGGCTTGGCCTATTGACTTGGTAGTCCCTTATATTTGAGACAGTATCAGGGTTTTCCCCTGTGGTGAAGCTTAGTAGGCCCATATTTTTTCTCCCATCCCTCAAGGTACTTTGCCAATATTTTTTAAATTATATGCTCAGCATACTCTGGGATGCAGCTGGGCATTACATTAAGATTTACAGATTACAAGCCCTCATTCCCATTCTGGGTTCTATGTGTTTGGGTTGTTTAAAAATGAGCTATCCAGACAGGTTGAGTTAGATTAAGTGTTACAGAAAATTAAAGTTATGGACAAAATAAATCCATCTTCCTTTGGTCTCATACAGTAGATGAAGTTTTAAAATACAGACAATGTCTTCCTTGCCCCATGATAAAATCGGTTTCATTTTTATCTTTCATTGAAGCCTGATATCTTTTTCCTTTTCTTTAACAGTTGTTGTGTGCTGCAATGCTGATTTTCAGAGCTGCAGAACTCTTACCCAGTGTCTTATGTGCCACATGGGTACCCAAAGTTCCAGGGAAATACCAGATAATACATATATAACACAGCATTTCAAAATCTATAAATAACAATTGCAGCTCTGGACTAAATGTGACTGCTCTAAGAGCTTACAATTTAAGCTCCAATTTTCTTACAAATATTTTCTAAAAAGAAACCAAACAATATTTGTTTTTGGTTTCTGCCTTGTTTTGCATCACATAATGCCCCCAGATTCATTCACCTCATTGCATGCCTCACAACTTTGTTCCTTTCTGTAGCCACACAATATTAGATCATGCTTGCCATTCTACTTCTCAGTCAATGTATCTTCAGCCACCTCCATCCATTGAACATCACATGTAATGTCCAAAGTCAACAGTCATGTCTCAGATTATCCTCACTTAGTTGTACAATCATTAGCACTTTCAATTTTAGACAATTTTCATTGCTTCCAAGAGAAAAATACCCGATAAACACACCCTTACCAAATAGAAAATCCAAACCTTCCCTTAACTCTTGTCCTTCCCCCTAATTATTTATCCCTGGTATTGCTGTGGTACTGCTGATGACTTCCTGTTAAATATAGACCAAAGCATGCAATAGTAGTTTTCCCCCTATACCCCTCTATTATTTCCTCTTTGTACAAGATATATACCTTTGAAGTAGTTCATGTAATAACTTATTTATACTTGCAGTGTTAATTTGGTGGGATACATGGCTCTATACAACCCCATTTCTATAATGTTCACCTTCAATATGGCAATATTACTTACCAACTCACTAACGAACTGCCTTCATTTCTATCTATTCCCTTATATTCAAGTTCAACCTCATCTCTAGCTTCTGTAAATCTCTAGGTCCCCTATATTCTATGTTATAAGCCTCTGAGTTTACCTTTACCAAGGTAATAATAGCAGAATCATACAGCATCTGTCCTTTCGTGGCTGGCTTATTTCACTCTGCTTTATGTCCTCAAGTTTCATCCACTTTGTCATGTGCTTCAGGACCTCAGTTTGTCCTAGTGCTGCATAATATTCCATCATATCTGTATACCACATTTAGTTTATCCACTTGTCTGTTGATGGGTAGTTGGATTTTTCCATCTTTTGGCGATTGTGAATAGTACCATTATGAACATCTGTGTTCTTCATATTAATCTCATTCTTGTGGGTCTGAACCTATTGTAAATAGGTTTAAAAATAGGGCCTTTTGAAGATGTTATTTTTAATTAAGGTGCTGTCAATTCTATCACAATAGGATTTATCCTATTACTGGAGGCTTTATAGAGAAAAAGCCACAGGAAAGAGCTGAAAGCAGTTAGTGAATGGGTGCCAAGAAAGGAGAGGACATCACCATATAACAAACAGGAAAGATAAGGAACTCCAAGCATTGCCAGTCATCCAGAATGCTACCGAACTCTGGAGTAAGAAAGCTCTAGCCTCCACCAATCCATTGTGTGGTATTTATCATAGTAGCCTGAAAACTAAGCCAGTGGACATGATGTGTTTGTAAAATATATATATATATAAATAATTAGATACGTCTTTCTAAAAAACTATGCCAAGTGGGAAAATAAAAAAGAACAGATGTCTAGTATTAAAAAAAAATGGAATATTTTAATATAATATATAGCATTATTTAAAAATATTTATAGCTAATTATTATTAAATGCTTATTAAGTAAAAGCCAAATGCTAAGTGTTCTATCTATGTACACTATTTTTATTAAGAGTCACTTCATCCATATCAGGTAAGTACTTTGTTCTTTTGATTATGTATCTATCTATCTATCTATCTATATATATATATATATTAGATGAGGAAATCAAACTTTAGAATGGAGTGATTAAATATCTTGCCAAAAGTCACACAGTTAGAGTTTGAGCTCGTGTATTTTTACTTCTTACCGCTTATACTGGATGTTAAAGGTAAATTCCATGAGTGTTAATAGAGTAAGTGAAACAGTAATGGGAAGGACAAAGGATTCCAATATCAGCATTAGTTGTACAGGTATATTAGAAGAGAATATAGGGGAAATAAATAAAGTTATTTCTTGAGCAATGTGTAGATGCCAATGAGATGCAGGATGGGTCATCTGATGGACGTGCACTTTGGCTAAAATGGGATATGAGACGTAATAGAATTAGTCCTATGTGTCAGTTGAGAGTTTGAGGGTACACAATTCACTTGAGGCTTGTCATGGTCAGGTTCATGTGTCAACTTGGCCAAGTGGTGGTACCTGTTTGTCTGGTTGGGCAAGTGTTGGCCTATCTGTTTTGATGAGGACATTTCATCGAATCAAATCATGATCACGTCAGTTGCATCCACAGCTGATTCCATATGTAGTCAGCCAAAGAGGAGTCTCTTCTGCAATGAGTGATGCTCAATCTAATCACTGAACACCTTTTAAGGATGATTCAGAAGAGACAGGCTCTTCCTGCTTCAGCTGGTGAGCCTCTCCTGTGGAGTTCATCCAGACCCTCCATCAGAATCGTCGGCTTCACAACCTGTCCTGAGGATTTTGGACTCTGCGTTCCCACAGTCATGTGAGACACTTTTATAAATTTTATATTTGCCAGTGTTCCCTGTTAATTCTGTTTCTCTAGAGAACCCTAACTCTAGAGAACCCTAATACAAGGCCGAAGAGGTCTGAGTCCTGTGATATTGCCACAGTTAACTTTGTGTGGTTTACAGACATGGGCCCTTTGTGGGACAGGGCACAGGCTTATTGTAGATTGCTTGTAAAATGGTTGCAGTAATTCTCCTCCCCATATCCACAACCTTGGGTAGTCCCCTCCTATGTTCACTTTGCGGCTGGAAAGTAACAACCTATGACTTGTTTTGACCAATGGGACAATAACCAACATAATTCAAGGAGAAACATTAAAAACCTTGTAACTGAGATTTTATCACTTGGGTGACTTTTGGGAACTCTGCAGCTACCAAGATGGAAAGAGGTCCCTGCTAGCCTTCTAGAAGAAGAGAAGAACATATTCCTTATTTACGATGAATTAATGCTTAATTTCCTAAATGTTATATTTTTCTTTCTGGGTATTAAGTATTTACTTGTGTAATGCTAAGAAGTGCTAAGCAAGCTTATTTTTTTCTATTCAAATTTTTCTTTACTTCAATATTTATCTTCCTATTCCTCCAACTCCATCTCTTTCAACCTCGGTTTGCCTGTCTATTGGTGTGATCGTTAGGTTCTAGTGTCAGCATGGACACAGTTATCTGATCAGGTAAGCACTGGCCTGACCATTGCTGCAAGGATATTTCATGGCTGGTTGATAAAATGGAAAGCTGTTTTATTAAATCATCAGCAATTTATTGCAGCTGTGGCTTATTATATCTGCAATCAACTAATGTATTTAACTATGAATTTAAAATATTTTGATATATGAATGCAAATTTGATAAATTAAATATCTTTCATTTAAGTCTTAAGAGGCAAAGGGAAGCATCCATGAGAAGACATGGCACTGGTGGCAAAACAGGACAGGGATAGAGAAACCCACTTCAATTTATGGGCTTGGGACAATTTAATAACTTTGTGAATCTTGGGTTTCTTCACCCATAAAATGAGAATTAAAAAATATACCATTTTGCAAGTTTTTGGATGGATAAAATAAAGTAATGTATAAATAAAACTCCTCCTAATCTGTAAATTAAAAAAAAATAATTAGAAGCATAGCAAATGAAATGCATGGGCTTTATATTCAGATATTTGTACTTGGACACTGGCTCTACCCACTAAATAGCCATAAGACTCTGGGAGAGTTTAATGAATTCTTCTTAAACTGCATCTTTAAATCTGTATAAACGAGATAATCATGCCTGGATCATATGACTCTTCTAATGGTTAAGTGAACTAAAATAAGCCTAATAAACACAATGATTCTCAAGATCTAACAGACACTAAGAAACTATCATCATCATTCTTAATATCAGCCTTCAGACTGATAAATATTAATAAAATTTGAAAGATAAAAGTCTATTGAAAGGCAAACAAAAATTATTGAGTTATATTTAAATTATGCCTGGAAGATTTTTTTTCCTAATTTCTTTTCATTAGTAGGATATAGGGTTTATTGTTATATTCCTATAAGACAAATGCATTTTCCCTTTGTATTAAATATCATGATAAGCTCTATTATATTGTACTTACATACAAAATTTTAAAATCCTAAGTACTTAATATACTTATCAATCTAACATTCTCCATGCTTAAAATGAGCTAAATAATATAAAAGTTTAGAACTTAAAATTAGGAGTAATTTGGGTAAACAAATAAAGGTAATTTAGAATGCAATTGAGTCACAAACTATATTTGAATATAAACATATATTATTTAGCAATATTTCTCTCTGTTGTGGAAAAAATTACCTGTATGATGGTATGTAAAAGACTGGAATAACTACTTCAGTTTTCAACTTCAAAATGTCAGAACGAATGGTTTCAAATTTCTTGTGTTTTATAGTTTGGAAAATCCATTATTTTATTTTGACAGCTGTGGAAAAGTCTAATTCTGATTACTGGAATAAGCATAAAGATATTTAATTGTACGAAGTAAGGTCATTTGAAGCTTTGAAATATGAATTCATAATTCAGGGTAGACATTAAATGCATCCCTCATGTTAATCATATTCCTGCCATTTATTCATAATATGTTTACATTTATGTTATAACATAACATAAATTTATTTTATGTTTCATCTCATATTTTAAGAATATGAGGTTGTTTTATCTCATATTTTAAGAAGAGAAGAAATCAAAACAGACTTTTCTATCTTGTCCCACCAGTGAGCTGTAGGATACAGAGAAGAAAGACCCTGAAATATTCTAAGAATGAATGCTTGGGCAAATACTTCATATGCTACAAAAAAGCTTGCTAATAGTGCTTTTAATATATGAAAGTGAAAGAGATATGAGGACCTTTTTCCTCTTCTATAATCACAGCATATTTGGGCTGTGGTCATTGTAACAGCAATCAGAAGAAAAAGAACAAAGTGGTGCCAAGGAAAATAGAATGACAAACAGATTAATTATATAAAAACACCAATCTTTATTCTAAGATCAGTTCAATTAAATAGAGAGAAATATACCAAGAATGAATATGTAATATCTCATTTTGTGTTTTTTTCTCTCAGTTTTCCTATATAATGTGGATAAATAATATAAGCAAGATATTCTTGTTTTAGCATTTGTTCCCTCCCCTGCTTTAAGCAAATGATGCAGACAAATACACATGCTAAAACTAACATGTTATCTGCAATGCCTGGAGTCTACCTCAGAGTAATGTTTATTCAGCTCCCAGATAGGTGAGAGTGGTATATCTTCATTTCCTAAAGTATGTATTTAAAGGAACTTAAGTCCCAGGATTTGCTCTAACAAAGGTCCGGGAAGAGAAAGTAATTCCATAGTTGACAGCCATTCATTCATTGGTTAGCTACACTTACATTAACCCACTAAAGGTGCCTAGCAATCTTTTTGTCTGATAGGGAAGCCTGTTTAGCTTTGTTAGCCCAATGCTTTTAAACTTATTTCTCTTTATAGCCTTTTATCTTTATCACTTTTTTTGCAGTTAGTATTACTTGGTAGTAAAAGACGGCACTTCAAGGTCAAACTGCCCAGGATCAAGTCTGGACTCTGCTACATGCCAGATGCCTGTTTAACTAACATTTTCTGCTGTTCCAATATCCTATCCAAATTACCACATCATAAATTTAGGGGTTATTTTTGCTTATGCTCTTCTTGGGTGTGGCAGATTCACAGGCTTTCCTTGTTTCTGATGACCTGCCTTTACTTTTTTGAGGATTACTGATCAGGTATTTAGTAGGATGTCCCTCAACTGGGATTTGTCCGATTTTTTTCACGATGAAGATGCAGTTAAGGAACACAGAAGGGAAGTACCAATTTCATCACAACAAACTAAGGGGGGACACGTTCGACCTGACTTATCACTGTTAATGTTGCTTGATCACCTGGCTTGAGATAATGTTTTCAGGCTTCTCCATGGCAAAATAACTCTTTTATTCCCCTACTTTATGCTGTACACTTTGGAAGGAAGTCACTCTGTGCTGAAAGTTTGCTTCTATTTAAGAGCTAATACTGGAATAAAATATTGGGATAATAATTTTAAAGTATTTTAATTACAAAAATGAGCTCATAAAGGATGAGTGACTGGTTAGGGTCCATTGCATGTTGGTATAAACATATTGGTAAATTTTAAAAGTTTCTTTAGGTTTGGTTTTTGCTTTCATGAAAATGAGAAACTTACAGCAATCAAATGAAGTGAGATGATTAATTGGTTTGAACTTCATGGAAAATGATGTAATCTTGATGAGAAAGGGAGTAGATTTTGTATTTACAACTTTAGAAAAAAGAGCAAATCTTTGAAATATAAGTGGAATGCTCAAGAATATTTCATTCTTCTTGAAATCTTCGACTTTGAAAACACACGTTAAATGGAAAGTCAGGACCTATTTACTATAAAGTTATACTTCACAAAGATTGTAGTCTCTTATCAAGTATTCCATAACATTTTCAGAGAGGTTTTGAAAAATGTTGGCCTTTTGGGACTGCTTAAGGGTATGGCATTTCATATTCTACCAAGCAGTATCAGCCTTAAATTGAACCATTTATTTTGGCCTTGTTAGATGTCACAGTTGTCCTTTCCCTCGACTTATTAGTTTTATCACCTACAGGTTCTTTTTAGGAAAAGCTGGCGGATATCATAATGAGCCAAAATAAAGAACCAATGTACTCTGAGGTCAGAACAACTAGTAATTGGAGACCAATAAATTATCTTGGTCCCCAAAAGAGCTGTTTAAATCTAGGATTCTGTGCTTGTAAAGAACTCATGTTATTGAGTCGGAATAGCAACTGGAACAAGAAAGCAGGCATCTCTTCATTGAAAAAGCCAAAAGTCCACCGAGAAAATTTTCTAAGACGATGGTTGCTGTTGATCCATCTTTATTTCTTTAAAAGTGCCTAAACTCAGATTATTCTCAGGATGAGAAACTGATGATTCCCTGAAAGCAACATTATCTCTATTCAATGAAGGCTTGAAGGCCCTTGGTTTGATTTGTAGGACAAAACTCAATCAAAGAGTAATACATATTGTGTTTTTACAGCTTTCTTCCTTTGTTCCAAGCTTTGTTGTTTTTCAGTAAAAATCTCTTAAACTTGTATTGTGAAAATAAATTCATCTTGTCGTTTTCACAGTGGCTTTTGAGAATAGGGTGAGTAAAAAATATTCAGTTTGAGGATTAGGTATTCTAGGGAGGGAAGAAAGATGGGAAGGCACAGGATTAACGTATGAACAGCTATGGAAGGCTCACAGAGAGGAGCTAAAGATGATAAAAATACAATTTTTTCATACTTTTCATGAGAGAACCCAAAGAAAAAGAATCAGTATCATGAAAAGAAAACAAAAGTTAATAATGACTGAGACAAATTTCAACAGGAAGCCTAGAATAAATTATCAAATTACATAGAGAATATAGCGAAAGACCTATACTACCCTTCCAAAATATTGTATTGAAAATTCTGTGTTTGATACAGAGGATACCAGAAGGAAATTCTGACCCTAAAGAAAAGTACTGGCTGGGACTGCAAGAAGGAATCAGAACCCGTATCTGGCTATGCCAGAATCTCAAGCTGAATGCCAGACCTACAAGAGGACTGGAGAGAGAAATTTATGCCAACAATTTAGTCAACAACTTGGCTGTACCCCAGGAAGTAAATAGGAATGCTGTAACCCAATGCTCCTTAGGGGGCTGAGGAAAATATATTTAACCCATTTTTAATTCCAGCCCTCCAAATACTGAGATGTGGAGTAAGAAGACTATTTCCAAATCCATCTTACATGAGTGGAAAATTGTGAAAGTTTTAGTACACCCAGCAGGGCAGGTTAAAAAAAAAGTAAAGACGGAGAAAATCTCTGAATACTAAGTAATATCTCTTCTCTTCTTGGTTTCTGATGAATGACCAATCACAACGGAGTTTGCCTGGCCCTCATTATTATAAATATGTCCCTGAAAATTGAGTGGTTAATCTAACCCAGGAGAGTATGTCTGTGAAAAGAAATGCCTTAAATTTAATTAGAAAACAATTCAAAGGTAGTTATCTCATTAATGTTGGGAGACAGTTTCATGAAATACACATATTGAATAGGAATTCTCAGAAATATTCTACAGGAACAAACAACTCTTTTCTAGAGATTACTTTACATATAGAAGCTAGATAGTAGGCGAGAATTTTTCTCATTTTTTAAAACCATCACAACCATATTTTTCCTCCATTAAGGTTGCCAAATATATTCAATACCTTTAGCAAAATAGTATACAGATTATATCCTTTTGAGAAAATTCATGCATTTTGAAATATGATGCTAGTGTCTATTAAGGATTTCAAATCAGAGAAAAAATGAAAATATAACAATCACAGGTATTGTGGACTGATAATCTTTATAATAATTTCAGAATGCACTGAAGAGAGAGGAATATAAAAACAAAGAGATTCAGAATTTGGGACCCAGCAGTTGCATGACCTTTATGAAATTGTTCATTGTCATGATCATTCACTTTCTCCTTTAGCATAAACGGCAAAAATGTTTACATCTAGGTATTTTGAATAATAAATGAGATAATATAATGATTACTGAGAATTACATCCTGAGCAGTATATATGAATGTAATTAGGATGTTTGGTCTGTACCCAATGGGTAGGGCTTAGTAGAAGTGTAATTAGTTGCATAAGGATCTTCGTAAGACAGATACCATTATGTTAAGAGGCAAAAGGCACATTTAGTCCACTTCTAATGCATGAGCTTGTGGTATAAAAAAAAATTGAGTCCCACTTGGAAATAATTCTTTCTCTAGCCTTTGTCTTCTATATTTGAAAGAATCATCCCCTTAAATTAGTACCATCTGGAGGACTTGTTAAAAGTAGAGATACCTGTGCCCTACCCCAGTTAGATATTCTGAAGCAGAATCTCAAAAGGCAGGTGTGTTAGTTTGTTAGCTGCCAGAAGGTGATATACCAGAACTGGAAAGGCTTTTAGAAAGGGGAATTTAAAAAATTACAAGTTTACAGCTCTAAGCCTATAAGAATGTCCAAACTAAGGCATTCAGTGATGGATACCTTCATCCAGGGTCGGTCCATGGGTCAGGAACACCTCTGTCAGCTGGGTAGTCATGTGACTGGCATCAGCTGGTCCCTTGCTCCTGGACACCATTGTTTTCAATCTCTGTGGGTTTCCTCACTTTGCTTTTCCAGGGCTGGATTTCATTTCTTGGCTTCCCTTGGCTCTCTCCAGGTTCTTTCTTGCTTAACATCTTATCGTGACATCTGCTGGGCTCCAAGCTTCTCCAAACATCCTTGTCTCTGTTCTCTGAAGCAACTGTTCTCTCTACATCTACGACTGCTGTTTCCATTGGCTCTAAAGCTTCTGTCATTTCTTGATCTCTCCAAAACGTTTTCTCGTTTAAAGGATTCCAGCAAACTAATCAAAATCCACCTGGTGGCTCAGTGGTAGAATTCTCACCTGCCATGCTGGAGACCTGGGTTTGATTCCTGGAGCCTGGCCATGACAGAAAAAAAAAAAAAAAAAAGAGCCACCTGGAATGGTTAGAGTCACATTTCCATCTAATCAAAGATCACATCTCTGTGTGTTTAACCTAATCAAAATTTCCAAAGTAGGCTGGGATCAGGATTAAAATGAATGGCTGCTTTCACAAGATTGGGTCAGGATTAAAAACATGGCTTTTCTGGGGGACATAATACTTTCAAATGGCATAGTACAGTCCTGGAATCTTATTTTTAAAAACCTTTCCACATAGTTCCTATTCATGCTGAAGTTTGAAATATACTGCTCTATAGAATCCTGTATAATTTATATGGAAAGAGAAGCTTTGAGTAAAAATAAAATGCTGTTTTTACTTAAAGTTCTGTAAAGTATTAGTAAAGCTGTCAGTGGTGCTTAGGTACCATCCTATTAGAGTGTAACAAAAATGGGAATGTGGCATTTTTAATGTTTGTATAAAGAGCACCTTTCATTAGAGGCTATAGGCAGTGTCTCATTTCATTTGGCTTCATTTATGGGTATGTCAAAATAAATATACACACATACACCATATAACAGGGTTTTAAAATATGCCTCCTGCTTTTTAGTTTTGACTGAGTCTATAATTCTGAGAAAAAATATATTGGCATCGGATCAGCTATTGCAGAGCAAGCTAAAATACTTCTAATATACTTGAGCTATCTTTAACTGGTCACCTATCTGGAGATTTTCAAAAAAGAATATTTGAGGTGTTGGGAGTAAAGAATGCTTTAGAGAAAGTTTTTGATGCTGGAATCACCTCAGGAAAGGTGAGAGAGATTTTAAGAGAAAAACATTGGAGATCCTGGCATGTATCCTTAGGAAGATGATTCACACCTAAGCTGTCTAAAGGTAAGAAGCCAGAGAGAGAGAGAGAGACAGAGAGAGAGAGAGAGAGAAGTTCCTGTTTCATTGCTGAACAATCAAAGTGAAACCAGCACTGAAAATTGGCTATACCTCTTCTTAAAGTCCAACAACACTGGATTCCTGTGCAGCATATATGGCCCTAGAAAGGAGGGCAGCTTAAAGGTGTTCTTTAATAAGACTTCCAAAAGGACTTTCTGGAAAAACATGTGTCTAACAAGGTAGTTACTCAAAAGAAGGAAAAACAGTAAAGGTAAGCCAGAAAGTTACTGGCAGGAAGAGACACAGCCCACCTTTTAAACCAATTGCAGCCTGCAACATTACTATAGCTTCTGTAGTGGCTGCTGTGGATCAAAACTCAATGTCCGTTCCTTAATACTTGTAGTGTCCCTTGTTGTGTTTGAAGAGGCTGAAAAGCCAAAAGTTACATTTTCCAGACTCCCTTGCAGCTTGATTGTCGATAAAATTTAGGTTTAACCCAGCAATTGTATTCATGAGAGATGGTGAAAATGGAAATAAGGTGGAGTTCAAAGTTTGGCTGTTTCTGTTGTTTCTACTGACACACACAATTGTGGAAAATACTGCTTTTCCCTGTTACTATTAGCAAAGTACCAGTCACTAAGTTATGGATGTCAGCTAGGAGGCCATGGGGCATCCCTTTTGCTGATGTCACATGTTTCTGGAGCCTGCACAGCTTCCTGAATATGATAAATTTCTGATTGAAGCCATGGCAGTGCCAATAATTGCCAGAATATATATCAGACACTAACTCTTTGGTGGCCTGGTTCTGTGACATGTGGCTTTGGAATACATTCCTAAAAACTACTTTAAGAGACTTCTGATGCTTCTGTTCTCCTCAGTCCTCAGATAATCAAAAGACCTTTAATATTTCATAACATGTTCTTTCTTGCTTAAATAGCTGGTTTAGACTCTATTCTCCATAATGGAATACTAACTCCTAGAACATTTGATAGCAGGAGTAGGTTCAGGCAGCAGGCACTAAGGGGCATGGCAATCGGAGATTGGTGTCCTTCTACTGAGCTTTAAAGCAGGGACATCCCCATAAACACTAGAAAAAGAAGATTGGTAGTTCTATAGCACATTATGCAAAGCAGTTACTTCAATTAGAATGAATTTCCTATTGAAGATAAGTTTCATCATCAAATGGATGAAGGCACCTTTAAGTTTTATGAGCAGAAGGAGCACACTCATTGGAGATATACCAGCAGCTTTCCTTCAATGCAAACCAATGGCTTCACAGGAAATTCTTGATGAAAGTTTGGTTAAGTAAGAAAATAATTCCAGCCTTATTTAGAGGAGCTTTTCTAATAAATCAATACCAGTCAGATGATGACTGCTGCAACATTAAGGTTCCATTCAGTGCTGTTCTTGAGGTATAACAGAGAAGGGAAATCCCTCTCAGTGTGCAGAAACATGAGTAGTCCTTATAGGCATGCACTTTGCCCAGAAGGAGAGATGCTCATAGTTATGGATTTGTACTGATTCATACAGAGTGGCTATCGGTTTGCCCTGTCAGGAAATTGAGAGGATAAAGATTACAGAATTAGGTATTTAAATGTCATTGTAGGTTAATAGAATGATAACAGTATATATAGGCACACGAAGGAGGATGTTACGTAGAGGACAATCTGTAAAGGACAACACTAACTTTGTAAAATAGGTGTGGAGTGGTTTTCTACAATGGTGTGTCATGGGAACACAGGTTCAGGGTCGCGATAGAAACCCTCAGCAATTCTTTACCACTTGCACAGAATAAAGAGTCAAGAAGGGGCAAATTGTCTCCCTGTCAACCACAGCACAGAGTCCAAATGAGCAGAAGTCTCATCAAGGAGGGTCTCGGGGTGGCTGACAAACTGCCCTGTGTTGGGTTTGACAGATGGTAGTTCAAGACACCCTACTTTGCATCAAGGTGTAGTATTTTGTATTTTTATGCACTGTTGGGGCAGGGGGAGGGTTCCTACCACTGAAAATTCCTGTTCTGATAAGCATCTGGGGCTCCGTGATCCTGATTTCTGGGTTTAAAGTCTGGCCAGACCTTTGCATTACTCAAACATCTCCCCCACTTTGTGTGACAGCACACAATACAAAGGAGGTGGGGTATTTGAAGGTGAGAGGAGGGTGCTTGCTGAGTGTTTCATGACTTTCCCAGAGAAGTGGGGGTAGGTGAGGTCTGAGCAATGGTCACTTAACAGATACCTATAACTTCCCTGACAACTGTTTCATATAAAAACTCTATATTTAATAAATTTGCCACTTCAGAATAAACCAATTTTAATGTATGTCCTACTATAAATTGTTTAATCTGCTAAGTGCTACTATTTGCTTATCCTTATAAGTTTTGCTGTACTATTCATTCTAGTTTAGCTTAGGTAACAAAGCCATCAAATTGATTCATATAAGTAGCTCATTTACAGCTTTAAAAAAAATAAAGAAAAAAAGTTTACCCATATGAAAAAGTGAGAACATCCCTTAAAATTGCTCTGACTACTCATTTGGGATAGTTAAAGCCAATCTGGACTACAGAAAACCATATTCTAATATTTTTATGAGTTTGTGAGGGATACTAGATGCTACTAAGAAGGTGCTACAGATAGCTATCAGAAATATTTGACTTGGTTCAAGGTTGGGGAAGCAAAAGTTCAACATGAAACAGGAACATTGTACTGTGTCATAAAATAAAGAAGTTCTCAGGGAATGACAATGACATATCCAGGAGACACAGGAGTTAGCACAGATCTTTCATCAGTCATGTATAATAATTTGAGCATCAAAATAGAGTGATATAAATGGATAAAAAGAGAATCCCATGAGTTCTACTGATAACATTAGACATAAAAAAAAAAGTAATGTGGAAAAGGGAAACTCTTCTTTACCATGATACACACAGTATGTTATGCTAACTAACATACGTAGAAGGAATGATGGGATTAGAACACCACCATTTGGAGTTTACACCATCATAATATTTGATTCAGGTAATATTCATCAGTGAATACTGACATACTGAGAAAGTTTAATGAGGAAAAGAATATTCGCTTAGTTTCTCAATGTAAATATCTAGTGGTTTATAAATGATAAATACTAATGCATATTTGGAGAAACTTGGAGGAAGCCACCTTAACCAAGTGTTCCAATATAACGTGACCAATAAATGGCATTTGAGAGATGATAAGTTTTGTTTGCATAATTCAAACATTTATTCATCTATATTTTTACCATTTCAATCCATGTGGGATAAACATGTTAAATCATATTATTTTATTTCAATTCTTTCTAATCATAATATTATGGTAAGAGCACATTACCACTAAGCATGCTAAGTATATAATTCTGAGAATAGTGAAATGCAGTGTTTATAATATGTTGACCATATTTTAGAAACAGAACAGATTGTACTCTATTAGCTTACCTATTTGGAATTATGGGAATGCTTTGATAATGGATGGGGGTGATGGTAACAAAACATTTTGTGACCAAAATTAACAGCACTGAAGTATATGAGTGTTAGATTGTAAGTATGGCAATAGATTAAAACTTTTAACAATAATCCATGGAACTATACTACACAAACAATGAGTCCTAAGTGAAACCATGTACTATAGTTAATAGTACAATTATAAAAATGTATTATCATGAATTATAACAAATGTTCCAAGTAATGAAAGCTATATGGGAATCCTGTATTTTATGCATGATTGTTCTATAAGCCCGCAACTTCTCTAATAAATAAGGAAAAAATGCAGGAAGCAAGGTTGTTGGCAAGAGGCAGCAAATAATGTCATATGTAAAATCACTTGCCCTAGAATAATTTTTTTAATTGTTTTAGTTAATGTTTCCACCCACATTGAAACACCAGATAGACAAGTGGTATGAAGAAATCAAGATTCTAATCACCTTATATTTGATTTCCAAGTATCATCAAAAGGTTTTTCACAATTTTGCATGCAATTTTAATTTCCTGGCTACTAACATTTTTCTATCACATCTTGCAGTATCTCTTTGAAAAAAATTGTACCCAAACGAATAACCAAAATCTCAATGTAGTAACTGATAAACGAAGTTCGTAATACTTATGAGAGTCAAATAAAATAACTTAAAATGAAATGAAGACACATATATATAGTTCTGTGTCATGAAGAAAAGTTTTGTACATTGGAATTTTAAGGCAAATAGGCATAAAATATTAAGTAAGTAGGAAATTTCCCAATTTATTAAAGATTGTTAAAAAAATTTGCAGGGATAAAAACAAAAGGGGTGCTTATGGAGTGCTAAAAACTAAAGAAACAAAGTCATATAATAATGGCCCTCACAGTCTAATTTGCTTAAGTGAGGTTAGACCTTAGCGCTCCAACAAGACATGTCAAATTTAAGCCAAACAGGCGCACACTGTTTATTTCCCAATACTGAAGAGTGTATTTGAAAATATAGCTCCCTCTTCTTTTCTACTCAGCTTCAAAATGTCATTTTAAATAGATGAACACATACATTTACCAGCCTGGTTTTCTTTTTTTTCTGAAGTTGAGCTATAAAATATATCACTTTTTGAAAAACATATTCTCCGCAGATGCAGCTTCCTGAATGTGTCTTTCATTATTTCAAAAGAGCACATATATTAGCCTGAGCCTTCTGATTTACAGCTTTACTCTTTGTTGTAAAATGTCCTGAAAATGTGGTGACAAATATAAAGATTCCCTTAGAAATTTGGGGGAAAGTGTCAAGGGAATTTTATGTTTCCTTTTACACAAATAACATACATATGATTTCTGTAAGAGGGAAGTTTGGTGATTGAATATGTTAGAGGAAGAGTTTGTGTATCTCAGATTCCAAATAAGTTCAGGAATTAGAAATACAGCATAATATTAGAATTTTACAGAATCATATATAAAAAGAGGTCACAGAGCCCTCAGTGCCCTGTTTTCTCTTTTGCACAGCTGTTAATGTCTATGTATATGGCTGTATACTTATGTATCTATGTATACACACCTATCTATGTGGATATATATTTCCGTTGATTTATATTTATTTTCTCTTCAACAAAAGCAATTTTCTGTTTCCAGAAGAAGAAGTGTGCATTTCAGTCTTCAGTCAATTCACTCCCTCTACTTTGTACGTCCTTCATTTCAATCATTCCCCATCTATGGAGATTCATTGCAGCTAGGCCCCTAGTCTGATACTGTCCTGTGGTGAAGCTAGTTTTACCTATTTTATCTTAGCCTGTTGGTTCCTTGAAGCTAAGAGCTTGATTCTCTCACCTTATTTACTACAGTGTCTCATAAATTTTAGTTGTCCAAAACTGCTTGCTAAAAGAATAAGCAGATTCTGCGCACATCATCTAAAGTGACTCACTTCTTTTATCATGTCTACTTGAAAATAGGTTTTAGCTTGTTGGTACTATGTTTCCACATATGTTGTAGGGCAAGTGCTCTATATACCACTGTGGAAGGAAGATTTATATCTGTTTGAGACAATAGAGCATCATAATGAAGAGTTCTGCTCAGTTTTTTTCATGAACAGAATAAAATAATATCTAGCTTACATGTTGTGTAAAAAAAATGAAGTAGTGCATGTAAAATATTTAGCAATGGGTGTGAACTCAGGAGGCTGGCAACAAAACTAAAATAACAAAATAGAACTTTGTCTCAGGCAAAAGAACCGGGGGCCTTTGGAATATAATCTTATAGTTAGAGTGACATTATAAGCCACCTATATATGCCAAAAAATAATGTGTTTCTAAAATGTATGCCCTAATATGAGTTAGAGTACAAAATGAATATTAATCACTTTTTAAAATGAAGCCTGAAGATGCATATTTTAAAATTTTTACACGTAACTTTTTATACAGGAAACATCTTACAAAGATATAACAGCATATATCCCAGTATTTATATATGTAATCAATAACTATCACAAGTAATGTTTTTACATTTATTAGGCTTTTATATGAAATACCTCTGAAAATTTAGAACTCAATAACTCTACAAATATGAAGGATGTTTCTGAGAAGGAACTGTCTTAAATTAGAGATGGGCTAATTAGAGATGGTTAGGTGGCCTATTTTAGCTGGTTTATGGGATTAGTTGGCTTTTTTTGCCTCTTCTATTACTCCTAGGCAGGAATCATGTCATTTTCCCCAATGCACTTGCAAAATATAGCATTAAGTAAAAATAAATCAAGTTTAATAGGCAGTTTCTACAAGGGTAATCCTTTTATCTCAATGGTAAAATAGTAATGTCTTATACTGGGATGTTTGTAATACTTGATCTTTATCAACCATATGGCTCATAAAGCTAACAATTAGGTCAAAGAAATTCTTTCCCATTCTGATTTCCTATGTTCCACACATTTGGAATAAAATACTTCTAGAAGTCACTTGCTTTCAAAGGAGAGAGATGATGTCTTGACTAATAATTCAGGCATATAAGAAATACACATATAGACATAAGTGGCACACATTTTTTCCTTCCTTATCAATGTACCCCCACCACAGTCTCATTTCTTGCACTTCTAATTAACCATGTTTTATAAAACATTAGTGTACCCAAAGAGAGGGAAAAACTACCTGTGAAATAAAAAAAATTGCTAAAAAGCAGACCCAAGCTGAGACTCCTAGATAAAGTTCATTTGCTTAAGGGTATACAATCCTGTAGCAGGGTATTTCTTTCTATTCTTTGATTTTTGCTTTTGCTTTAGTTGGTTGTACTACTTGACATCACACCATGCAGATATTTGCTTGGTTTAGAAATGATCTTATTTTTTAAATGCTGGTGTCGTGATAGTCTAGTAGTCTTTCACACATTGCATGAATTAATAAAAACAGGCTGCTTTCTTCTCTTCATTTAGCTAATGCCTGTGGTTTCTTTCCAGTCAGGGATGGAGAATTTGGGTAATTTCAAAGCGTCTTTGCTAATCCTGGCAGGGCACAATCCCAATGGCTTGCACCTCGGGGACCTTATATAGAAGGGGGCAGGGGAATGAAGTGGGTGATAGGGAGAGTTAGCAAAAGGAAGGACAGAGGCCTGAAAAAAAGCTGCCTTACCAAATTGGAACTGCGGGAGTGGGATATTGTTGAATCCTATTTGTTCACCTTCCTGGTTCACAGAAATCTGTATAGCAACACGCTAGCCTCGGGAAACAAATTATGATTTACATGCTAACATTTCTCAAGCTGTAGAATATGACTCCCTAGTGAGTCATATAATCAACTTAATGGGTCAAAACTAGCAAACTGAAAAGAAAGTATCAATGTGCTTTTGTCCATTATATGGTCAGTATATTTTCATGGAATTTTTATTTCAGTTAAAAATATTTTCACATTAAGATCCTGATGGAAAAATGACTTTCTTACTCTGGGATATAGTAAAAAAATTATATCCACAGATACAAGGCAATCATGGAAATCCTGTCCCCATTTCCAGTGATTTGCCTCTTGGGAAACAAAGCACCATGTTCTGAGCATGAGTCCTCAAAAGGGATGTTTGTTGCATGTTTCTAGGACAAAAATGTATTGCCATTTGAATTAGAGCTAGGAAGGAAAAATGTATTGCCATTT
Organism: Myrmecophaga tridactyla; assembly: GCA_004026745.1. NCBI lineage: Eukaryota > Metazoa > Chordata > Mammalia > Pilosa > Myrmecophagidae > Myrmecophaga > Myrmecophaga tridactyla. The sequence goes on along the minus strand of PVIY010008975.1, from coordinate 12,625 downwards.
GAATTAGAGCTAGGAAGGAAAAATGTATTGCCATTTGAATTAGAGCTAGGAAGGAGAAAGTTTCTTTCTTTTTTTTTTTTTCATTTGCAATCATCTTCCTTTCTCATTGGGAGAGCATTGCATATTAATTGATGTTTAAAGCCCCTGCAGCTATCATGTGAAAATGACTCTTATCCAGATAATAGCAAAGAAAAAAGATAAGAAAAGCCTGGGTCGTCAATGAAATCATTAATCCACTGTCCTAACTGTACAAATGGCTCACCTCCCACCTTCTTGTTAATTTATATAATAAAAGTCTGAATTGTTTAAGCCATTCTTATATTAGTATTCTCTAATTTACAGCCAAAATATCATGATGAGTGCCGGTCAAAAGCCAGACATAATGGAAGCAATCTTAACTCCACTTTTTTGCTGCTTTCTCTTTCTTTATCTTTTACCGTTCTTCCCATTTTTTCTGGATCAGACCTTATTATTTGTATTACTCATATTGCATTTTCCTTATTATTATTATTAGATAACTTCCTTTTTATAACTTAGAGTTTGTTCCTGTTTTTTTGTGTGTGTATTGTTACTTTCCCAATCGATCCTATACTTAACCGGCTTGAATGATTAAGAGGCTCTCAGCATCATGAATTAGTTTCATCAAACTTTAGATATGATTAATTAGTAAATGTGAACTTTCTTTTAAGTAGTTCTTTCAAATTTTCTTCCAAATCCTCTTCTTTTGCTCTCTTAAAATCTAGATATTCTAACATACTCCATTTTACTTATTCTAATACTACAACTTATAGAAGTGTGAGTGATGGCTTATAAATATACTAATTTTCATGGTAAAATAGAGTGAAGGTGAAACTTAATTTTAATGAAGTCATCTGTAGCAAACATTCCACTCCAGTGAAATAGTACAATGAACCAGCTGGAAGCCAGCTGTGTCCCATGCTCTTTGAATGTTGTGAAATCCTCTTACAACCAAACAAAGCAGATGCGACCTTGAAGGTTTTGATGAACTTTACAAATCTTCAGATTACATTTTCCATACTCTATTTTGTCTCAGCTAAAAGGCAAAAATGTTCATTCTCTCTGCAGGCTCATTAGCTTTTCTTTGAGGCTCTGCCAAAAATTTAGTTCTCTGTCAACAGATGGAGATGATGCCTCATTTGACAACTTTAATCCCAATGCCATTCCTTCAGTATAGATAACCAAAGACATCAGTGATGCTTACATCAGAATATGTCTTTATTAAAACATAAAGCATAAAAATATAATTGAACATTATAGGAAAACAGAGTTTTAAAATCAAGGGCTTTAAATACTGGGAGTTCCTCTCTGATAATTGTCAAATAATTCAACAGCCTTAAATTTTCAGAAAAAACCTTTAAAGGTATAAAACCTCATGAGTTAGTAAATCTAATTAAAATAGCATGAAAAAATGATGTATTCATATTTTTAATAACTTAGAATTGAAGTTAATAATCCTGGTGTTATGGATTTATATAGGGCTCAGAGTTCCATGAACATTAGAGAAAACAAGTGTAACTAAAAATATGCAACTTATTGCTCAGATGTGATCCAAAATTGTAATTAGTCTCCTCTTCTAGACTTTAATACAGAAAAGCAGGGATTTTATTCATGTTTATATTCTTAGAGCCTAGCATCTTCAGCTTTGGTTAAAAGCAGTCCCTACTTGTTTAATATGCTGCCAAATTCATAGAATTCTATATTTAATTTATGAAAAAACATATAAGGAGACTGTCATAAATTTTATTGTAAAATTATCCCAGAGTACAATTGGAAATGCAAGTAAGGAACTCTTTCTAGGAGTATTAGTGGATATATATATATATATATATATATATATATATATATTTAAATATGGAACACTTCAAGAATTTGCGTGTTATCCTTGCACAGGGGTCATGCCAATCTTCTCTGTATCATTCCAATTTTAGTGTATGTGCCGCCGAAGCAAGCACATTAGTGGATATTTTTGAGGGGTATTTAATTAGTGCTGATAAGTGAGTATATCCTGGTAAAATATGGTATATGCAGATGGGAGAAGAAGGTAAGGAGTCTTCAGGTAAAATGGCTGAGCATGAAGTAGCCAATAGTTTAATTGGTCAGAATGTTTTATAAATAATGTCAAGATTTTCGATTAAATTTGCGTATAGGCAGGATATGTTTCTAGAATGCTTATTTTATCCTAGGTATTATGATAATCTCTGAATAGAGGATACTTCATTGCTATTATTATGCTTAAAAATTAATAACAATACAGGCTATATGAAACTATATGAAAATTGGGTTCAAAATCAGATAACTGTGTACACATCAAGCCGCACTTTACTTATATTTCAAAAATGAATAATAATATCATTGAAGAAGCTAATAAGATGGTATCTGTGTGTATGCAAATACATATGATTTAAGTGCAAGGCATTGAACAAATGAAAAATTTCCATTCAGGACATTTTCTGATTCCCTGAATGTGGGATCAGAAGCCAGAATCTAGAGACTGTGGTGCTCTCAGTATGTTTTGCGTGAAAGGGGATTTCAGTGCCAACAATGGAGGCAGGGTTTTGGTATTATGGGCAAAATTTCCCTTTGAGGCATTTGCCAACTCTGATACTGACAAAGAGAGGAACTGTTAAGAAGTCAAAAAAACAGTCCTTTTAACAGTATCATGAAAATATGGAGATTATAAATGGAGTTTAGGGTCTACCAAGCGGATTGAGACCACTGAACCCTATTTCCTAGGAGTAAGTATTAAGCAAAATAGATACACCACAATACACTAACATCAAGTCTGAATTGGATCAAAGTGACTTGCCAATAATCTAAGTGCCTTCTATGATTAAACTCAGTATTCCTCCCAGGAAGATAAAGAACCTAGTTTATGTAATGTATCATCCACAATATTTGGTATATGATAAAAAAAATCGTGACCTATGCAAAGAAGCAGAAACATGTGGCATATAAGCAGGTGGTAAAATGGTCAATAGGAGCAGACCCACAGATTGACTGAGTTTTGGAATTAACAAATAAAGGCTTTACAATAGCTATTTTAACATGCTAAGAATATACATGGAAGGGTTTATATGGTAACTGAAGAGCTAGATAATTCTGTAGAGATATGAAAATGCAAAAAAGCAAGTCATAAACCAGAAAAAAATCTTGATAAAATGGACAAATTCATTGAAAGATATGATCTATTATTTAAAAATTAATCACAAATTATTCATGTTAAGAAACTAAAAAGAATAACCATATGATAATCTTAATAGGGCAGAGAAAACATTTAACAAAATCTAACATCCATTCATGGTCAATACTCTTAGAAAAGGAGAAATAGCCAGGAACATTCTCTACTAAAATTCTTCTATGAAAAACCTATTTTTCTCTACTTAATCATGAATGACTGAATGCTTCCTTTTTAAGAACAGGAATAATACAAGTCTGTCCACTATGACCGTCTCAATTCAATATTGTAGTAGGGCAGCTATACAGTGCAATCAGGCAAGAAAAACATGAAAATATCATCACACTTAAGTCAGATAAGGGACTTGGATCTAGTATATGTAAAAAAAAATCCTCTCAGAATTCAATAATTGGGAAAAATGGCTGAAATATTTGTACAAACACTGCATCAAAGAAGATATAAAGTTTGGAAATAAGCATTGGCAGGGAGGATCAACATCATTAGCTATTAGAGAAACTGCTGATTAAAACCCAGTAATATACCGCTACACACTTATTAGACTGGCTAAAACTTAAAACACTGACCAAACCCATTATTGCAAGGCTATGGAAGAGCTAGAACTCCCATACACTGATTTGGGGATGGAAATGATACAACCTTTATAGAAAACAGTTTGGAAGCATTTTTAAAATTTTATTTTGAAAGTACCACATGACCAACCTATTCCATTCATAAGTGTTTGTCCAAGATAAATGAAAGCATATGTCCATACAAATATTTATATATCAAAGTTCACAGCAGCTTCATTTGTAATAGCCCACAATTGTATACAACCCAAATATCTATTAAGTGTGAGTGGATAAACAAATTGTAGTATATCCATGCAGTGAAATATTATTCAGTAATTCAAAGGAATAGAGTATTGATACACACAAAAACTGATAAATATCAACGTAATTATGCTAAGTGAAAGAGGTCAGACCAAAAAGGAGTACCCATCATATGATCCCAATTATAAAATCTCTAGGAAAATACTCAAATTAATCTATAGTGATAGAATGCAAATGGGTGGTTGTATGGGAACTGGATGAGGTGTGGTTAGAAAGAGGAAGAAGGGAGGTATAATAAAGGGACATGGAGACATTTTTGGAAATGAGAGATGTGTTCACTATCTTGCTTGTGGCGATTGTTCCACAGGTATGCATATGTCAATCCTTCAAATTGTACATTTTAAAATGTGTAATTTATTTTGTTTCAATAATATCTCACTAAAACTGTTAAAAATAAAATAAAAATAAACTAATGTAAACCCAAAACAATTATCTGCTAAAGTCTGTAATGCAAATATATGAAAACAGCATTCAGTTAAGTATACAAATCATTGTCTACATGGCACAGATGTTTGGAAGTGTGAAGAAGCATTTGAGAACTGAATTTTCCATTTCTTTCCAGGTGTTTTATTGAATGGAATTAACCATGCAGATAGTTTAAGCGAAACTTCTTAAATTTAAAATGAAATGGTAGAAAGGAATATGATAAAAAGAAATGAAACTGTTACAGAAAGTTAGTAAAACACTGAATATATAAATTAACCCAAAAGCTAGTATTATAAAAATAAAAAGTAGAAATATATTGCAATGGCAATTGGAAATCCCATTTTGCCACATAATTACTCCTCCATATTTTCAAACAAACCACTTATTATTGTCTTGGTATTTCACTAATGGTTATGATGAAATTATTAGATACAGTCTTTTGAAATATTTGATGCTACCCAAGATATTCCCATTATTTTCTTTTCAATCATTATTAATAAGAAAAGACAAATCAGAGATAACTTTGGTGAAGACATTTGTCTTATATATTAAACAAATTGCTAAAATTTACACATGTTACAAATAAATATTTGAGAAAAGTTTCCTATAATTTACATAATTGATAATAAATTTTTAAAAAGTTTTAAACATTAGTTTAAGCAATGAAGCTTTTATGCTTATGACTGGAATTTTGTTTCCATTCATCTACCAATAGTATATAATTCCTTTTCTCCAAATAGTGTTTGTGCTGGTTTGAAAAGGTTTATGTACCCTAGAAAAGCCATGTTTTAATCATAATTAACCTTGTGGGAGCAATGGTTTCTTCTCATTCCTATTCAGTATTATACTTTGAAAACTTGATTAGGTTGTCTTCACAGAGCTTTAACTCGATCAATTGTGGGTATTAAACTTGATTAGATGGAGACATGTCTCCACCCATTCTACATGAGTCTTGCTTAGTTTACTGGAATCCTATAAAAGAAGTGTTTTGGAGAAAGCTTCAGAACATCGCAGAACCATGAAGAAGAGAGTCCACCAGCCAGTGACTTTTGGAGGGGAAGAAGGAAAATGTCTTCTGGGGAATTTAATGAAGCAGGAAGCCAGGAGAGAAAGCTAGCAGATGTTGCCATGTTTACCCTGTGCCTTCCCAGTAGAGAGAGAAGGCTGAACATCATCAGCCTTCTTGAACCAGGGTATCTTTCCCTAGATGCCTTAGATTGGTTGTTTCTATAGACTTGGTTTAATTGGGACATTTTCTCCACCTTAGAACTGTAAACCTTGCAACTTATTAAATTCCCCTTTTTAAAAGCCATCCCATTTCTGGTATATTGCATTCTGCCTGCAGCAAACTAGAACAGTGTTGGAAAAAATTTAGAAGGTTTTTCAAACTTAAAAATCCAAGAAGCTATCCAATTCATATATTCTTTCTTTCATTCAGATTCACAGGATGGATAAGTCAACCATGAATTACTTTCATAGAGGTATATGTTTGTGGTGTACGTGGTATAAAGCCATAGTAAACTTTATCTCCCATTGACTTGCAAATGGAAAATTATCATTTATCCAGAAATGGCATTATAATATTGGAAAAAATGAAACTAAAAATCCAATTAACCTTAGTTTCAACTTCATTTACACTAAACTCCCTTGGGAAATAACTGTGATATTAATAAACATATATCATGTAAGATATCAAAGTACATAATGTTTTACAAACCTTTTAAGTCAACTTTTATTTAATCATGTTCTGTTTAAATCATACTGTTGCATTACAAATTTTCCTTGTTTGAATAAATATAGTATAAACATATAGTAATTCCAAAGGGAAATACTGCTGGTTTATACTTAAGGCAATCAGTTATTCAAAAAATGTCACACACAAAATTGGCATGACAGAAACAGCACCTCAAATTTCTCACTAAAGGTTATAAAATGATATCTTATTTTTGGCACTAAAGCTATTCTCTCTCTCTCTCTCTCTCTCTCTCTCTCTCTCTCTGTCTTTCTCTTTCTCTCTTTCATCTCAAATGCAGCCATTTGCTAAAGCTATGTATGCTTCCAAAATGAAATGTGCACTGTTAATAAATGTGACTTCTTAGACACAAACAAGATGAGAAGAAAATGGAAATAAAATAGAGAAAAAAATAGTAAAATACATGAAATTGTACAAAACTTTGTAAATGAGTTTTGTATTGTGTAAATCTCAGTGGTATGATATTATGGAAAATACAAAGTATTGTCCCTAATAAGCTTTTAGTACTACCTGTCCTAGCAGAAGGTTTTTCCGTTAATACTGACAGTTTGGAAAAGCAATTTGCTTTGTGGAATAAAAAGGAATCAGCAGTACCCAGACAGAGAAATCCAATTTTATCCTCATACAGGCATGATGCTGTATTCCATCCATTTTAATGACTGACAGCTTCTATTACTTTGTACAAGCATCATGTAAGAAATGAACACAATTGCTAACAGAGGAACAACCAAGCCTAAAAGCACAAGTGGCATCCTCTATGTAAGCAGTTTCTTACATAAGCCTACGATCGCTTTAAGCCCATAACAATATATTACAATCTCATTAAATTCTATACTTTCTTACCATAACAAAGCAAGCAATCTTATATATAAACCAATGTGACATTGAAGAACAGCACTGTATTTATGAGAACGATAAACTGCATGCTGTGGAGAGAATAGGACAAGAAATTCATGTACAGAAATTGAGTAAATGGTTTGAAACATAAGGAACTGGAATTGAGGTTTGGTTAAATTTACACTTGGAATTGAATGAAAGAATTGACGTAATCATTTTCAAACAGTATTATATATTTATCGTGCGATTTTATTTTTTGTTATTTCGTTGATAGAGAAATCAAATTGAACTCATTTGAGTGTTGTGTCTTTTAAAAAGTCATTTACACTTAATATTTTTATAAGTTTAACTATTCAGGGACTATTTCACGGATCTTTTTTAAAAACCTACCTAAATTGATCACTATTAGAGATGAGAATAAGAAACTATTCTTATTCTCATCTCTAATAATTTAATTCATGGCATAATTTCATTTTCTTTATGGCTTTGACTTTCTTATTTTGACAAATTTAATTGCCAGCTCCTGCACATATATAATCAATTTCATTAGCACAGGCAATTAGTCAAGTGAGAACTGAAAAACAGTTTGGGAAAGAGGATATGCTTTAAGATTTATTGTTTTAAATTATGCATGTTTATACTAATGGAATGAGAACAAAGTAGCATATCTCAGTTTTTTTTTTAAAGTGAATGGATCTACATCTACTGTGGAACTTAAATTTCTCTTTGTGTACCAAAAAGTATTTGGAGTCTAAGTACATTGTTTTTTAGCCCATAGCTTCATTTTGTACTATATGTCACGTTTTTTTTTACTTCTTATATACAGGGTCCTTAAATCTTTTCCAGTGGAAGTCCAGTTTTTAATATAATTGAAATCTTAAACCAAAGGAAGGAGAGTAGAGGCATTAATATATTTTAGGTTCCAGTGTCAGGCTAGTTGATAATTGGGTATCACAGTTAATAAATAAATCAACTGAAATTTGGATCTCTTAGTTCTGTTCCCAAAGCATGTTAACTCGTCATGATTCAATGATGATTTACTCTTGCCTCTAGCTAGAATTGGGGTATGAGAAAGTATCTCAATCACTCTCAGTCTCTCTGTCTTTCCTGATAGATATAACAGGATATATATATAGATACAGACATACGCATATATACATATTTGATGAAATTTATGAAACACAGTTATTCAGAAATAATATATTTACAATAATTCTATTTTATTTTTATTGGTTTTAATATGAAGATATTGGAATGTTTGAAAACACTATTGGTATGTGGTGTGATATTTAAATAACAATATTATTATTGTGGATTCTTTATTATTGTATTACTTAACTAGTTCATGAGTTGCTGATTTTACTGATTATAAAGGCAATGGTGTTTATAATTGGTGTGGCTTACTTTTTTTAAAAAGCTGACATTTCCAATTCATTTAAAAGTGAGAAATGCTCTTGGTCTTAGTAGAACTTGATATGCTTAAAACCTCTATATTCTAGATTTTTCTCATTTTTCTTTTACTTTTCTATCTTTTGCTTTCATACTTGGTCATCTTACACTTGGTATTTTCTTTCTCACTCCAGGTTTTACTAATAGATTCTAAAATAAAACAGATTTTTATTTTAATACAACCCCCTCTACTTACCAATTAGGTGGCTTAGGAAATTTACTTGACCACCCATAGCCATTTTCCTATCTATTAAATAGGATTATAGGTAAACTCAAGGAGCCAGGCCTATAAAAAGCAGAAAATATGCTACCATTGTCATCATCTAGTATCACTGACATTATTATTCTTAATTGAAAAATTATTATTGTTTCACCTAAATTAGAAGTTAGTATTATGTCTACATGCCTGTCTTAATATTCTCCACTATTTTATTTCTTCCTGTAATTGTTCTGATTAAAGTCAAATGAATTGATTTTTACCCTCTTACTGAAGAGGCCACAGAGTTAGGAATGTGTAAATAAATTACACATTTTTTTACAGTACTCTTATTGTGTGAGAAATAATCTTTACACTTTGCCTTAAAAATGTAGATTTGCAAGAGCAATAAAAGTTTAAGTATAATTAGAAGTTAGTCAAGGGCAGACAGCCCTGTTTCAATTAAGTCAATTATAATTAGCGTTAGAAAGAAAATATCAAAGGCACAAAGACCAAGAGCTCTGGTCAACTGGACCAGAAAATTTAGACAGTGTTTCAGATAAGACTATGGGGATACTATTCTTGTGAAAATTTTTAATATATGCTTAGGTAATATAGTAATAATATTTTAGACCTGCTTGGTCCACTACATCTACCCTCTGAGCTCTATGGTCATTAAAGAGAGATGTTTTCTCTCCAAACATGCCAGAATTTGTCCCATTAATGTCAAGCAAACAACCTCAAAGTCTATAAGAATTTTCTTGTTTTGCATCTTTGAGTGAAGTATCTCTCCCTGGATAGCAGTCACTCCAGAAGTGTGTTCATGGGCTCGTCAGGTTTAATGTGTGAAAACATTTGTGACCACACTTTTATTATCATCAATTAATTCCCTAAGCCCTGTACTACAAGCAGGACAATAGGAGGACTTCCTTAGTGTTCCTACCTCTTCTTGCTTCTAAAAAGCTGCCTATTTTGGTTGAAGCATATTTTTTCAAATAGTATCCATCCAGAAACCTTAATACAATGGGACACATTCAAGTACATAAGAGTAAAAACAAGAGAAGTTTGTAAAGCATCACAATTTCAACCAATTATAAAAATATAATACACTATTGAAGTTAGGTTAGCAACAGACCAAATATGATTGCTATATATTTAAGATATTGAATTTTAACCCTATGATAGCCACAAGGAAATTAGATAAAAAATAATTCAGATGGAAAATAGAAAGCACTAAATATGGTACAGTCCCCCAAATCAAATAAATGTAGGTGTTAATGGAAGAAGTAAGGGACAAAAATAGTATAAGACATAAAAGCTAAATAGCAAAATAGTAGAAGAAATTTGAATTGTCAGTAGTGGCCTTAAATGTTAATCAATAAAATTCTCCAGTCAAAAGAGAGATTAGCAGAATGGATAAAAATGATGACTCAGTCATATGAAGTCTGCAAGAGCCAAACCTTAAATTTGAAGGTACAAGTAAGCTGAAAATGAAAGGATGAAAAAAATATACACAGCATGCAAGTAGTAACCAGAGGAAAACTCGGGTAGATATACTAATATCAGTTAAAATAGATTTTAAATAAAAGCAGTTACAAGGGAAAAGAGGGTTTCCATATATTAATAAAGGGGACAATTCAAGAAGAAGATAAAACAATTATAAAGATATCTGCCCCTAATAGTAGAAACACAAAATATATGAAGCAGATACTGACAGATTTGAAGGGAGAAACTGATAGTCTTACAATACTAGTAGGAGATTTGAATACATCACTTTTAATAATGGGTAGAGCATCTAGTCAGTAAGATCAATCAGGAAATACAAGACTTGAATAATACTCTAAACCAACTAGATCTATACAGAACACTTCATCAAATAAAAAAAGAATGCACATTCTTTTTTAGTACACATGAGTCATTCTCTAGGATAGACCAGATGTTATATTACAGAGCAAGCCTCAATAAATTAAAAAATATTGAAGTCATACAATACACATTCTCCAACCATGATGGAATGAAGCTAGAAATCAATTGCAGAGAGAGAAATAGAAAATTCATGAAACATGTGGAAATTAAACAGCAGACTTTAAACAATCAATGGGTTAAAGAAGAAATCACAAGCAAAATTAAGAAATATTTTGAGGTGAATTAAAATAAAAATACAATACACCAGAACTTATGGGATGCAGTGAAGACAGTGCTGAGGGGTAAATTTGTAGCTCTAAATACTTACATTAAAAGAAGAAGAAAGACTTCAAATCAGATACCTAACTTCAAAACTAGAAGAATTAGGAAAAATAAAAAGAGTAAAGTAAACCCAAGTGAGCAGAAAGAAGAAAATGACAAAGATTTTAATGGAGATAAATGAAACACAAAACAAAACAAAACCAAAGAATAATAGAGATATTTTCACAAAACCAAAATAGAAGGCATTCTTTAGCTAGACTGACAAAAGAGAAAAGAGATAGGAAACAAATGATAAAATTCAAAAATGAAAAGGGGAGCATGCTTGCTGACCCCACGGAATAAAAAGGACTATAGCAGGATACTAAAAACAACTTGTATACCATTTAGATAACCTAGATGAAATGGACAAATTCTTAGAAACACATGAACTACCTATATTTACTAAAAAGAAATAAAAGATCTCAACAAACCAATTACTAGTAAAGAGATTGAATCAGTAATCAAAATCAACACACAAAGAGAAACCCAGGACCAGATGGCTTCATAGGGGAATTTTACCAAACATTTCAAGTAGACTTCAATTAAAGAGGTGAATACCCTCCTCAATTCACTCTATGAAGCCAATATCACCCCCATACCAAAGCCAGACAGAGATAATGCAAGTAAATAAAACTATAAGCCAATAACTCTTGTGAATCTAGATGCAAAAATCCTCCATAAAATACCAGCAATCCAAATCCAAAAGAATACTAAAAAATCATACACCATTTTCATGTGGGATGTATTCCTGTTATGCAAAGTTGATTCAACATAAGGAAATCAATTAATGTAATGCATTACATTAACAAAGTGAAGGAAAAAAATCACATGTTCATCTCAATTGATCAGAAAAGACATTTGACAAAATCTAGCAATGTTCTTGGGAAAAAGCTTAGAACAGAAGGTGGGATAGTTAGGGTCAGGGGTCAACTTAGCCAGATGGTGATGCCCTGTTATTCTGTTGCTGTGGACTTAAATCATCAGTATGGGAAATTTGTCTATAGCTGATTACATTTGCAGTCAGCTAAGGGAAGTATTTTCCACAATGAATGAGGTTTAATTTAATTAAAAGGAAGCTTAACAGAGAGCTCAGCAGTTCAGCATACCTCATCTCATTTAGCAGCTCAGCCCAAATGTTTGGAGTTACAGAAAGGGAAAAGTTGTTGGAACCTAGAAGCCAGGAGAGAAGATCAACAGACGTCACCATGTGCCTTCCCATTGACAGAGAAATTCAGATGAAAGCTAGCTGCCTTTCCTCTGAAGGACTATAAGTTCGTAACTAAGTAAATCCCCTTACTGGAAGCCAATCCATCTCTAGTGTGTTGCATTCTGTAATCTTTAGCAAACTAAAACATATTTTAGTGCTGGAGACATAGGATGTTGCTGCAATTTGCAAATACCGAACTTGTTGGGATAGTTTTTTTTTTAATGGATTAGGGGAATATTTTGGAAGAGTTGTGAGGATTTTGATAGAGAAGGCCTGAATTGCTCTGAAGAGACTATTGGTAGGAATGTGGACTCTAGGGATGCTTTGGATAGGGCTTTAGGCAGAAATGATGAATGTGTCATTAAGAACTGGAGGGAAGACACTTGTGGATGTTGGGTAGAATTTGACAGTGGTGAGCTTGGATATTCAGCAGAGAAAATTTCCA
>PVIY010008974.1:0-70966 GCA_004026745.1 Myrmecophaga tridactyla | reverse complement strand
AGCATATTCCTCATTTGGGTGTGCTACTCTGACCCATTTATCAAATGACCAGAAAACCTGCTAATTTTGAGTGGGGACCTGAACAGCAGGAGGCTCTGTGACAGGTCCAGGCTGCTGTACAAGCTGCTCTGCCACTTGGACCATATGATCCAACAGATCCAATGGTGCTGGAAGTGTCAGTGGCAAGTACAGATGCTGTCTGGAGCCTTTGGCAGGCCCCTGTAGGAGAATCACAACGCAGACCCTTAGGATTTTGGAGGAAAGCCTTACCATCTGCTGCAGATAACTACTCTCCTTTTGAGAAACAGCTTTTGGCCTCTGCGGGCCTGAGTAGAGACTGAACACTTAACCATGCGCCACCAAGTTACCATGAGACCTGAGTTGCCTATCATGAGTTGGGTGTTGTCTGACCCACCAAGCCATAAAGTTGGGCATGTGCAGCAGCACTCTATTGTAAAATGGGAATGGTATATACGAGATAGAGCCAGAGCAGGTCCTGAAGGTACAAGTAAGTTACGTGAAGAAGTGGCCCAAATGCCCATGGTCTCCACATTACCTTCTCTTTCCCAGACCAGAGCTATGGCCTCTTGGGGAGTTCCTTACAGTGAATTGACTGAGGAAGAGAAAACTCGGGCCTGGTTTACAGACGTTTCAGCACAATATGCAGGTGCCACCCGAAAGTGGACAGCTGCAGCATTACAACCCCTTTCTGGGGTGTCCTTGAAGGACAGAGGTGAGGGGAAATCCTCCCAGTGGGCAGAGCTTTGAGCAGTGCACCTGGTTGTTCATTTTGCTTGGAAGGAAAACTGGCCAGAGGTACGTTTGTATACTGACTCATGGGCTGTTGCTAATGGTTTGGCTGGATGGTCAGGGGCTTGGAAAGACCATAATTGGAAAATTGGTGACAAAGGTCTGGGGAAGAAATATGTGGATAGAACTTTCTGAGTGGGCTAAAAACATGAAGATATTTGTGTCCCATGTGAATTCACACCAGAGGGTCACTTCAGCAGAGGAAGATTTTAATAATCAAGTGGATAAGATGACCCGTTCTGTGGATACCAGTCAGCCTCTTTCCCCAGCAACTCCTGTCATTGCCCAATGGGCTCATGAACAAAGTGGTCATGGTGGTAGGGATGGAGGTTATGTACGGGCTCAGCAACATGGACTTCCACTCAACAAGGCTGACTTGGCTACAGCCACTGCTGAGTGCCCAATCTGCCAGCAGCAGAGACCCACACTCAGCCCCTGATATGAGACCATTCCCCGAGGTGACCAGCCAGCTACATGGTGGCAGGTTGATTACATTGGACCACTCCCTTCATGGAGGGGGCAGCAATTTGTTCTAACTGGAATAGACACATACTCTGGATATGGGTTTGCATTCCCTGCACACAATGCTTCTGCCAAAACTACCATCCATGGGCTTACAGAATGCCTTATCCATCGTCATGGTATTCCACATAGCATTGCTTCGGATCAAGGAACACACTTCACAGAAAATGAAGTGCGGGAATAGGCACCTGCTCATGGAATTCTCTGGTGGAATGGCCTTTTGAAAACTCAATTACAGTGCCAACTAGATGGCAAAAACTTGAAAGGCTGGGGTAATGTTCTCCAGGAAGCTGTGTATGCTCTGAATCAGCATCTGCTGTATGGTGCTATTTCTCCCGTAGCCAGGATCCATGGGTCCAGGAACCAAGGGGTGGAAATCGGTGTGGTACCACTCACTATTACCCCTAGTGATTCACTAGGAAAATTTTTGCTTCCTGTCCCTGCTACCCTGAGTTCTGCTGGTCTACAGGTTTTAGTTCCAAAACGAGGTGTGCTTCCTCCAGGAGATACAACGATGATACAACTGAACTGAAAGTTAAGATTGCCACCTGGTCACTTTGGGCTACTTATGCCTCTGGATCAACAAGCCAAGAAGGGGATTACATTATTGTCTGGGGTAATTGACCCTGACTATCAGAAGGAAGTAGGACTACAACTACATAATGGAGGTAAAGAAGAGTTTTCTTGGAATATAGGAGATCCCCTAGGGCATCTATTAGTACCACCATGCCCTGTGATTAAAATCAATGGAAAACTGCAACAACACAATCCAGGCAGGACTACTAATGGCTCTGAAACTTCAGGAATGAAGGTTTGGGTCACCCCACCAGACAAAGAACCACGGCCAACTGAAGTGCTTGCTGAGGGTAAAGGGAATATGGAATGGGTAGTGGAAGAAGGTAGTGATAAATATGAACTTTGACCATGTGATCGGTTACAGAAATGAGGACTGTAATGCTGTTTTATTTATGTTATACTATTTAAGTTGTAAGATATCAAGTTTAAGAATGAATGTTGCCCAAGGATTTGCACTCTATTCTGGAGAGATTTAATGTGTTTCCAGTATATGTAGGACAATTGAGTATTGTCAGGTAAAAAAAAAAAGTGTGCTTATCTGTTTTCATTTGGAAATTAAGTATGGTTTAAGGTGATATATATACAGGTGCCAAGTTGACAAGGGGTGGACTGTCATGGTTAGGGACATGTGTCAACTTGGCCAAGTTGTGGTACCTGTTTATCTGATTGGGCAAGTGCTGGCCTGTCTGTTGCAATGAGGACATTTCATAGGATTAGGTCATGATCACGTCAGCTGCATCCACAGCTGATTCCATTTGTAATCAGCCAAAGGGGAGTGTCTTCTACAATTAGTGATGCTAAATCTAATCAAGGGAAGCCTTTTAAGGAGGATTCAGAGGAGACAGGTCCCATGCCTGCTTCGGCTGGTGAGCCTCTCCTGTGGAGTTCATCCAGACCCTCCATCGGAGTCATCGGCTTCACAGCCTGCCCTGTGGATTTTGGACCCTGCGTTCCTGAAGACACGTGAGACACTTTTATAAATTTTATATTTGCAAGTGTTCCCTGTTGATTCTGTTTCTCTAGAGAACCCTAACTAATACAGATACCATTTTATCTAGGAAAGGTCTACCTCCCATTACCCCACTTCCAAATCTGGGTGGTGTACTCCTTCTATGTCCTCCCATAGCATTCAGGTTTTCACATCACAGTGTATTGCAACAATTTATATACTTGCCTATACTCTCCTTGACATAAAAGCTCTGTGAGAGTGGGGATCATGTGTCTCTTGTTCTCAGTTGCACCCCAAGCACTGGCATATAGTAGAATGTGAATAAATATTGCTAAGAAAATGTCCTATAGTCCTCATCTATAAAAGGAGGCTATTGATTGTATCAAAATTAAACAACATACAAGGCAGAACTAGGATTCCTTCCAAGGTGAATTTAATTCCTAAGTTAGTTTCCAACAGTAATCATTAACCAGTGCCACATTCCAAATCCTATATTAAGAAAGGTTTTGTAAAACAAATCTTAGGTAAATCACAAAAAAGTGAGTGAACCGTCAGCTGTGGGGAGAACATCTTCCTTCGTTCTAGGAGGAAACAAGTAATTTGAATTACTCCATCTAAGAAAACGATGGTCAAAGGAAGATGTAACATTTAAAAAATCTTCTTTGAAGTCCAATTGTAGTTTGAAGGGTAAAAAATTTCCTGAGAAATAGATGAATAGAGTTGTGAAATCTAGAGAGATTTTCAAATCAGAAGATAGTAAATAATAAATCATTATTTGCATGAGTTGCATCAGATCTGAGGCATAGTTGCAATACCATCCTAGAATAGCTTGAGTTTCTTTTTATATAATTTGTAAACTAAAAAATACTGACTTCAGCTTTAAATTTTTTTGTGGAAGAGAACAACATTAGGGTAACAGAGGAAATACTTTTGTTTAGCTTTTAGTCATATTGCTCTAAAGGTAACAAGTGTATAATTAATATTGGTTGAATGAATGCACAAATAATGACATGCTTTTTGCCAATCTCTTGATCATCATGTTTTCCCTTGGATTGTTTTCTGGGGCCTGTAGAATCAGTGATAAAGCTTAGGAATTAGTGAAATGAACTATGAATGCTCATATATTCCCATTCTTTAGCCCATACCAAGGATTGGCAGTTTTTTCTGTGAAAGGTCAAGTAGTAAAACTTTTGTTGGCCCTATAGCCTCTTTTATATTTTCTCCTTTTTTTCTCTGTTAGAGAAGTTATGGATTTACAGACCAAGCATGCATAAAATACAGGATTCCCAAATACCACCCTATTTTTAACAACTTGCCTTAGTGTAGAACATTTGTTATAATTGATGAGAGCATATTTACATAATTGTACTATTAACTATAGTCCATGGTTTAACTTCAGATTCATTGTTTGTGTAGTGCAGTTCCATGGAGTTTTTAATGTTTATTGTTAACCATATATAAAACCTAACATCTCTCCTTTTAACCATATTCAGATATATATTTCAGTGCTGTAAATTACATTCACAATGTTGTGCTACTATCACCACCATCCATTACCAAAACAACTCAATCATTCTGATAGGAACCCTACACATTTTAAGACTTACCTTCCCATTCCTTATGCAAGACCCACAGTACCACTCCGTCACCTGGTAACCTATATCCTAGATTCTGACTCTCTGAGATTAAGCACTTATTGTAATTATTACTTATTAGTGAAGTCATACATTATTTGTCCTTTGTTTCTGGCTTATTTCACTCAAGATAATATCTTCAAAGTTCATCCACGTTGCTGCATGTATCAGAAATTTATTCCTTTTCACAGCTGAATAATATTCTATTTTAATGTATATACTACATTTTGTTTATCCATTCATTGGTGATGAACATTTAGATTGCTTCCAAATTTTGGTAATTGTGAATAATGCTGCTATGGACATCAGTGTGCTAATATGTGTTCATATCCCTGCTTTCAATTCTTTTGGTTATATACATAATAGTGAAATTGCAAGGTCATATGATAATTCTATACTTAGCTTTCTGAAGAACCACCATACCATACTATATTCTAAAGTGGCTGCACCATTTTACATTGCCACCAGCAACAAATGAGTGTTCTTATTTCTCCACATCCTCTCCAACATTTTTAGTTTCCATTTTTTAAAGGCAGTCATTCTAATGAATGTGAAATGGCATCTCATTGTGGTTTTGATTTGCATTTCTTTGTTGGCTAATTATGTGGAGCATCTTTTCATGCGCTTTCTTGCCATTTGTATATATTCTTTGGGAAGATGTCTATTCAAGTCTTTTGTCTATTTTTTAATTTGGTTGTTTTTCTTTTTGTTGTTAAGTTGAAGGATTTCTTTGTATATTCTGCATATCAAACCTTTATTGGATATGTGGTTTCCAAATATTTTCTCCCACTGTGTAAGTTGTCACTTTATTTTCATGATAAAGTCCTTTGATGCACAAAACTTTTTGATGAGTAAATAAATAAAACTACTTATTTACTTTTATGTTGCTTTTGCTTTGTGTATAAAGTCTAAGAAACCATTACCTAATACAAGATCCTGGAGATGCTTCCTTATGTTTTCCTCTAGGAGTTTGGTAGTTCTGGCTCTTATATTTAGGTCTGATTTATTTTGAGTTGCTTTTGTAAATAGAGATCCAGTTTTTCCAGCACCATTTGTTGGAAAGACTATTCTTTCCTAATTAAGTGGTCTCTGCCCCCTTGTCAAAAATCACCTGGCTATAAATGTGAGTGTAGGTTTCTGAGCTGTCAGTTCTAAGCCATTTATATGTATGTCTGTCCATGTACCAGCACCATGCTGTTTTGATTACTGTGGCTTTGTAATAAATTTTATGATCTGGGTATGTTAGTTCTCCAACATTATGCTAATTTTCAGGTGGTTTTAGCTATTTATTGCCTTTACCTTTTTGTATAAATTTGATGATTAGATTTTTCATCTTCTGCAAAGAAAGTTGTTGGAATTTTGATTGGGATTGAATTGAATCTATAAATCACTTAGGATAGGATTGACATCTTACCAATATTTTGTCTTCCAATTCATGAAAACGGCATGTCCTTTCATTTATTTAGATCTTCTTTGATTTTTTAAGCAATTTTTTATAGCTTTCTGTGTATAAGTCCTTTACATCCTTGGTTAGATTTATTCCTAGATATTTGATTATTTTACTTGCTACTGTGAATGGAATTTTTTTCTTGATTTCTTCTTCTGGTTGTTCATTGCTTGTATGTAGAAATAGTACTGATTTTTGGGTGTTGATCTTGTACCCCACCATTTTGCTGAGTTCATTTATTAGTTCTAAGGACTTTCTTGGGAAGTGTTTAGGATTTTTGTGAATAGGATCATGTCATCTGCATTTGGGAAAGTTTTATTTCTTCTTTTCCAATTTGGATGGCTTTTTATTTCTTTTTCTTGCCTCATTGCTTTGGCAAGAACTTCCAGTACAATGTTGAATAATAATGATGACAATCTGCCTCCTTGTCTTGTTCCTGATCTTAGAGGAAAATTTTTCAGTCTTTCCCCATTAAGTAGGATGTTAATTGTGAGCTTTCCATATATGCCCATTATCATGTTGTGGAAGTTTACTTATATTCCTAGTGTTTTAAGATTTTTTATCAAGAGGAGGTGCTACTGGATTTTGTCAATGCCTTTTCTACATCAGTTGAGATGATCGTGCCCAACCCCCTCTTTTTTGTTAGTGTGGTGTATTATGTTAATTGGCTTTCTTATGTTTAAACCACCCTTCCATTTATGTTAATGTACATTTAGATTTGGTGTGCTAGTATTTTGTTGAGAATTTTTGTAATTATACTCAAAGATATATTGGCTTGTAATTTTCTTTTCTTTCTTTTTTTTGAGGTATTTGATTTACTTAAAATAATTTTAAATTATTTTCTAAATTTTGGTGGTAATATAAAATAGTATTTTAAATGAGGGGTATTTATGATCTACTTCTCAAGGGTGATTATTTATTTATCCAAGTTTGTTTTCATCTTTGACATGAACATATATGCAATACTAAGATAGTAGTTAAGAATTATAATTTTATATTCTATGTGTTTGAGTTAACGTTCAAAATTATTTTTGATTGATTCAAATATCTGCATTTACATCTGCATGAAAACAAAACTATAACATGGTGAAGATATCTGTTTTTCAGCAATAATATTTGTTGCTTACAAATATGCAAGTACTAATCTATGTAATAAATCTCACTTCATTTTACAGTCTTACAAAATTCATCATTTAATATAGTATCAATAAGACGTTACACTTCTACATTGTTATCCTATACAATTTCAATAATAAATCTTGTTCAAAATTTGTGACTCTTTGCTGAACTGAGTCCTAGAGGGTCCATATAAAAGATTTCATTTGACACTGTGAATTTTCTTATGTGAAATCCAGCTGATGATTTTCCAAAATTGACTTTAGGATTGTTCTTTTCTCAGTAAAAGAATATCAATTTTAAGGAATGAGTGGTCATTGAAGACATACGTTCATTCATGACACCAATGAGTTTTATACAACGTGAATTCATACTTTCCCTACAAATGTTGCCACATGAATAACATCTCCATCATATACTTTCTGCAGTCTCTCAAGGGGTAAGGGGTTAAAGTCTCTGGTAAAGACTTGTCCCTTTATCAAGTGGAGCAGTGGAGGTTGACTCTTCTACTTTCATTACAGGTATAATATGATTTCTCTCATGTTATATAACCAGATACTAAAGGCCTTTATACATAGGTGACATTTACATCAATCCTCTCCAATATAAATTACCTTGTTGACTCAGTAATCAGGATGACTAAAAGCTCTACCAGATTGATTAACTCTTCCTGGGTGAAGTTTATGACAACATCTTTCATGTTCACTAACTCCAGTGGCTGCATTGTCAATAATTCCACTTGCAACTGTCATCCCCTTTAGTAATCATTCTCAACCAGATAAACAAATGGGTGATTGAGATATCTCAGAGCCATGGGCGCCTCCTCTGTGGGTCCTGTGAGGACAGAGCTCAATCCTCACTATGGAAGCAGCACCAGGCTCCTGGGAACTGAATCCCAAGACATTTCTGGGGCAGTCTAAGTTACTATGGGTCAGAAAAGGGGGTTCGGGTGCCCACTGGAGGGTGCACCCCTTCCTGTCCCTCTGTCTGAGTCCCTGAGACTGGGCCAAGATTCCTCAATGCCAGAGACCCTGCTGAGTGAAGAGGACTCATCAGCAGTCAACAGGGGAGAAGCAATTTTCTTTTCTTGTAGTGTCTTTATCTGGCTTTGGTATGAGGGTGATGATGGACTTATGGAATGAATAGTGAGAATTTTCTTCTCTTCAATTTTTTTGGAAGAATTTGAGCAGAGCTGGAGTTACATCTTGTAATGTTTGGTAGTATTCCCCTGGGATGCCATCTGGTACTGGGCTTTTCTATTTTGGAGAAGACCTTAATTACTGATTAAATGTCTTTATAGTAATTGCTACATTAAGGTCTTTCACTTCTTCTTGAGTCAGTGTAGGTAGTTTGTGTGTTCTAAGAATTTGCCTATTTGTGTTCTAAGAATTTGCCTATTTCACATAAGTTATCTTATTTATTGGTATACAGTTGTTCAGAGTATCCTTTTATAGTTCTTTTTATTTCAGCAGAGTTGGTAGTAATGTCTCCCCTCTCATTTCTGATTGTCATTATTTGTATCCTATCTATTTTTCTTTGTCAGACTGGCTAAAGATTTGTTAATTTTATTGATCTGTTCAAAGAACCAAAACTTTTGGTTTTGTTCTTTCTCTCAATTGCTCTTTGTTTTCTACTTCATTTATCTATGTTCTAATCTTTGATACTTTCTTCTTGCTTTGGGTTTAGTTTGCTCTTCTTTTTCTAGTTATTCTAGTTTTGAGGTTATTTCTCAGATCTGAAGTCGTTCTTTTTTAATGTCAGCATTTAGAGCTATAAATTTGCCTCTCAGTACTGCCTTTGCTGCATCCCATCAATTTTGGTACATTGCATTTTCATTTTCATTCACCTGGAGATATTTCCTATGTATATTCTTCTTTAATCCATTGGTTGTTTATGAATATGTTGTTTAATTTCACATATTTGTGAATTCCCATTTTCCCCTTTGGTAATGTTTGCAGCTTTATTTTGTTGTGCTAATAGAAGACACACTGTATAATTTCAATATTTTTTTAATTCATCAAGTCTTGTGCTGTGACCTAACATATGGTCTATCCTGGAGAATGATTTATGTGCACTACAGAAGAATATTATTGAATATTCTGTGGTTGCTGGCTGAAGTGTTCCATATAGGTCTGTTAGGTCTAGTTGGTTTGGAGTATCATTCAAGTCTTGTATTTCCTTATTGATCTTATGACTAGATATGTCCTATTGATTATTGAAGGTGATATATTAAAATCTCAAATATTAATGTGGAACTTTCAATTTCTCTCTTCATATCTGTCAATATTTACTTCATAGACTTTGAGGCTCTGCTGCTATTTGAATATAAATGTATGATCTTTATATCTTCTTATTGGATTGATCCCAATATCAGTATTTTCCCTTGTAACTTTTTTCTTAAGGTCTATTTTATCTGATATTAACATAGCTTCTTCAGTTCTGTTTTGGTTAATACTTGCATGGCATATTGGTATCTTTTTTCCCTATCTTTTCACTTTCAACTTACTTGTATCTTTGATTCTAAAGTGAGTCTCTTGCAGACAGTATATACTGCATCATGCTTTTTTGTCCATTTTGCCTGTCTCTGCCTTTTGACTGGACAGTTTAATCTACCTACATTTAAAGTCATGACTATAATGTAGGATTTTCTTCTGCCATTTTTCTATTTAGTGTGTATAAGTCTTATACCTTTTATGCCACTCAATTCTTCTATCAATGCCTACTTTTGTATCTATTTGGTATTTTATGTTGTACCCTATTGAATGACTTCTCTTTTCTGTTGGCATATATTTTTCATATATTTTCCTTGTGGTTACCATGGAGTTAAAATTTAACATCTTAACCTAACATCCTAAGTATATAGCAATCGTATTTTGCTTGATTTCAACTTGACTTCAATTGCATAGACATAATTTTCCAATTCACAGCCATACTGCTTATTATTTTGTACTTGTTACCATTTATACCTTTGTACATTTTATACTTCAAACCATAGATTTATCATTAATTTTTATGCATTTGCATTTTAGCACCTGTAGGAAGTAAGAAGTGGAATTTCATGCTAAACAATACAATACAATAATACTAGTATTTATAATACCCAGTGGTTACCCTTATTGGTGGTCTTTATTTATTTATGCTGCATTTTTTTTGCATGGGCAGGCACCGGGAACCGATCTTTATGCTGCTTTGAGACACATTCTTGTGTCCTATCCTTACTGTCAGAAGAACTTCTTTGAGCATTGCTTGTAGGAAAAGTCTAGTGGTGATAAACTCCCTCAGTGTCTAAAAGAAATTCTTGTTGGATATGAAATTCTGTGTTGGCAATGTTTTCTTTCAACACTATAAGTATTTCAACCCACTACCTTTTTACCTCTGTGGTTTCTAATGAGAACTTGGCAGTCAATCTAATTGGAACTCACTTATATATAACTTGTATGTTACTTTTCTCTTGTTTTCAGAATGTTCTCCTTGTCCTTTGCATTTGATAGAGTGATCAATATATAGCATGGTGTATTTTTCTTCCTATTTTTCCTGTTTGGTGTTCTCCAGGCTTCTTGGATGTGCACATTCATGTCTTTTGCCAGGTTTGGGAGGTTCTCTGTTATTATTTCTTTGAATATTCCTCTGTCCCCTTCTCTTTTTGTTCTCCTTCTGGGACTCCTATAATGCATATATTAGTACACTTAATAGCATCCCAGAGGTGTCTTAGTCTATTTCCACTTTATAATTCTTTTTTCTTTCTGTTCCTTAGCTGACTGACTCATTTCAATTATCTTGACTTTGAGTTCACTGATTCTTTCTTCTGCCAGCTCCAGTGTACTCTTGAAACCCTCCTAGGAAATTTTCATTTCAGTTATTATGGGCATCAGCTCTGCTAATTGTGTTTGGTTCCTTTTTTTTTTTTTCAATTTTTATCTCTCTACTAAGATTCTTATATTTCTCCTTACTATTTTCCTGATATCCTTTAGTACTTTCTCTATATTTCTTCTCATCTCCTTGAGCATTTTTAAGATGATCCTTTTTTAAAGACTTTTTTTTGGTGTATGTGTGTGTGTTTTCACATTCTGATTGTCTTTGTTGGTATATTTTTTATTCTTATCCTCTTCCTTTTGATGGGCCTTCACTTCCTGTCTCTTTGCTTGTCTTGTACTCTTTTGTTGAACACTACACAGTTACAAATTTTTAAATATTAACTCTGGGACTCTCTGCTTCTTAATTTTGTAACTGGTGCTAAGACAGAGCTTTCCTCTAGCTTCAGCCTTCGTATGAGGAAGGTCCACCCAAGTTGAATGCAGTGTGCAAGGTCCTCCCTGTCTTTTCTAGTCCTGCATCTTGTCCTGGGCCTGGGCTTGATTGTTCTAAGTTACCCCTTTTACAGGAGTGTGAATGGTTCTCTATTTCCCAGGAGACAGAGCACCCTGTCCTGTGTGTTTAAAGCCCAGAAGACTTGCCCCCCTAGGCAGTCAGCCTCCTTAGTTTTTTTCACATTGTTTTTTGTTGTTACCTCAAGCAGCTTCCCTGCCGGCCCCACCCCCTCAACATAGCAAAGTCTGGGAGGTGGCATGCCTGACAAGAGTTTCCCAAGTCAGGCTTCATCGTCCAAAACAAGAACAAGGACTCACAAAGGGGTGCAGATTGGTTCCAAGTGCCCTGGGAACTACAACAGGAAAAGCACCAAGAACCTCCCCAGCAAATGCAGGGAACATGCTCAGAATCTAGCCCTTGAATGTGTCTTCCACAACCCTGAATGAGGTCTTGTGTCCTTAAGTCTTCTCTGCTGCCTTTGTCCTGGGTGCATTGGAACAATCGCTGCACCCAGAGCCAGGGTGCCAGTGACCTGAAGTTGCTAATCAAAAGCAGTGACCAGCAATCAACTAAGCCCATGCCTGGTCTTGGGGAAGAGAACTTTTAAGTCCCTTTCTGTCACCAGTGAACTAGCCATTGGTTGACTCCACTGTAGCTTGTCACAAGGATGGGGATGGGTGCCAGTAACCACCTGTCAGAGAGAGCAATTTACTGGTCTTTACCATAATTTGTCAGCCTCTTCATCCTACTCTTTCTTGGACTCTGTATGGTGATCTATTGGCCTATGGAGTTTCAAAATAGTCACATCAGACAGTTCCTGCCTCAGGACTCAGTCCTTCCTGGAACTCCCTACTCTGCCATCTTCCTGCAATCCTTCCCCCTACAGCCTTTTTTGAAACTGTTCAGCTCTGCCATTGCACTGCATAAGCAGAGAGATACAATCCAAAAAGGAGCAGCATGGCTGTGTTTGAATAAAACTTTATTTGCAAAAATGAGAAGTGTGCCTGCTGATCCTTGTTTGCAGATACCTGGTTCATACAGTCCTAATACTTGTGTAAATAGTTATTACAACAGAAAATAGAGCATTGTGACATTTTCTGGTACCAAGGTTCTCTAGTTCTTTGCTATTATTCTTTCTATTTTAAGGTGGAAAACTCTCAACATTAACTTAGCTGCTACATTTACACATCATTTTAAGTAATTGGAAATGAAATGCCTTTGTCCTTTGCCATCTTGGCTGACTCTGTTTGCCCTCTTCTCTGGATGTTACTAATGGAGCTTGAAATTAAACTTCATTTTCATTTATCTGACAACACACACAGCTTTCTCAATAAATGTACACATCTTCTAAAGAAAAGGTACATTGGAAAACCTGGGCTTGGGCAAGATGACATGACAACTTTTAGATTGGTGGGTCCCTTCTTCTCTTAAATATTTAAAATTTGGGAACTAATTACAATGAGCAGCCATTCATTTATTAGAGGAGAGTCAAATGTTTTTTTGAAGACTTTAGGTGTCTCATCTTTAATAATTTTATGCATTGCAGTGAAATTAGACTTTTTTTTCAAAAGGGCAATTAAAATGCTTTTTATATTTTCTAATCTTGGTCAGTTATCTTCTCTGCTGGGTCTAATATATATCCCCTAAATATTTGATACCCCTCCCTTCAAGAGGTGGTGCCCTTACTCCAAATAGCAACTGTTAAAAAAAAGTAAAAAAAAGTGATTAGACTTCAACTGGAGATGTGAATGAAGCTTATTTGAATAGGACTAAAACAAATCAGAATACAGGGTAAAGGATGATATGGACTATGTTTTAAAATTTCAACTCCTGTGTGAGACCAAAGAAGAGATGCTTATTTGGTGCCAAATTTATAGTTTTGGTACTGCATTATCTAACTTAACTTGTATGGTCAGTCTACTTGAACACCATAATTACATGGAATCTTCAATAGGGTGTGAGACCTTGTTGGTTTGTCCAGGTTAGTGTGATGCCTTGATACATCCCAGAGTAATTTGGGCAGAGAATAAAAATGTATTTGCAAATTCCTCTTGGGAGACTAGGAAGAAAGAAGAAAATATTAAACTTCCTCATTTGGGGAATTCCTGATATTCTCACAATCAGTGGGGACAAATAATTCAATAAGCTGAACCCTCGATCTTGGGGTTTGCTTTTATGAAACTTATTCCTGCAAAGGAGAAGCTAAGCTTACTTATAATTATGCCCAAGAGTCACCCCCAGAGAACCTCTTTTGTTGCTCAGATGTGGCCTTTCTCTCTAAGCCAACTCACTATCCTCCCTTCTATGTGGGACATGACTCCCAGGGGTGTAAATCTTCCTGGCAGTGTGGAACATGATTCTCAAAGATGAGCTGGGACCCAGCAACATGGGATTGAGAAAGCCTGCTTGACCTAAAAGGGAAAAGAAAGAAATGAAGCAAACTAAAGTTTTAGTGGCTGAGAGATTTTAAACACAGCTGAAATATTATCCTGGAGGTTATTCTTATACATTATATAGGTACCCCTTTTTAGTTTTTGGTGTATTGGAGTGGCTAGAGGGAAGTACCTGAAACTGTTGAACTGTATTCCAGTTGTCTTGGTTCTTGAATATGATTGTATAACTATGTAACTTTTACAATGTGACTGTGTGATTGTGAAAACCCTGTGTCTGATGCTCCTTTTATCCAGGGTATGGACAGATGAATGAAAAAATAAGGATATAAATAAGTAAATAAATAATAGGGGGTTATAAACCTCCTATTTATAAAGGGTAAAAAAAATTGGGCAGATTGTAATACTAATGGTCAATGAGAGGGAGGGGTAAGGGGTATGGGATGCATGAGTTCTTTTTCTTTTTATTTCTTTTTCTGGAGTGGTAAATGTTCTAAAAATGATCATGATGATGAATACACAACTGTGTGATGACATTGTGAGCCACTGACTGTGTACTTTGGATGGACTCGTGCATAAAGATATCACAATAAAAATAAATGTATGTATAAAAATAGGGTGCCCAATTCCCTTTCCCTTGACTATGAGTTGGACTTAGTTTCTGATTTTTAGCAAATAGAATTGAAGCAGAGTGATGGTGTTTCTCAGAAAGTAGGTCATAAAAGACAATGCAATTTACTCTAGGCTCTCTTTCTTGGACCATGCACTCTGGGGAAAGTCAACCACCATGTCATAAAGATAGTCAAGCAGCCTTAGGATGAGTGCTCCCTCCCACCCCCATTTACATGAAAAGGAATTGAAGCTCTGGCCAGCAGCCAATGAGAAGCTAAGGCCTCCTGGCAACAATCACGTGACTGAGCTTGGAAGTAGATTCCCCAGCACATCGAGCCTCATATGACTGCAATTTTATTGCAACCAGATTGAAAATCCTGAGCCAGAAGCACCCAACTAAGTCAATTCCCACATTCCTGACTATGGTTGTTTGAAACTATATGTACCTCAGAAATTATGTTCTTAAAGCTAATCCATTCTTATGGATATAAGCCTATTGTACGTAGGACCTTTTGATGAGGTTACTTCAGTTAAGGTATGGCCCCAGGGGGAGTCTCAATCCTTTTACAAGAGTCATTTTAAAACAGAATGAATGCAGAGAGAGAGAAAGCCAGAGAAGCAAGAAAATGAAAGCAATGAAAACTGAAAGAGAAGGGAAAAACCAGCGCATGCCACCATATGTGCCTTGCTGGAACCAAAGATAGCCAGCAGCAGGTCTTTGGAAAGAAAGCACCTCCTTGATGATGCCTTGATGTGGACATTCTCTTGACCTCAAAACTATAAGTTTGTAAGCTAATAAATTCCCATTGTTAAAGACAACCCATTTATCGTATCTGCTTTCAGCAACCAAGAAAATTAAAGCACTAACACACAGTAATTATGAGATAATAAATATTTATTGTTTTAAGCTACTAAATTTTGTAGTAATTTGTCATACAGCAGTAGAAAACAAATATGGTGTATATGGCTCAAAGTGGAGAGGTCAATGGTGAAGATGGGGCTCAGTTGCATGGTGTAAATGGCCAGTTGCTCTCCTGGAAACCTGGCCTAGACATGGTGATGATGGAAGATGGACTTCATTTTAATGAGTTGAATACATTTAAATCAACTTGTTTGTTAAAAATTATTAGATTATTTTGGACACATATTAGTAGCCTCTAATGCAGCGGTTCTCAACTTTGCTATACCCCTGGGGAATTTTAGAAATTGTGATGTCGGGGCCTATCCCAGAGACTTTGACATCATTGCTCTGGGGTACAGCCTAGTTATCAGGCTTTTTAGAATTTCCCAGGTATTCTAATATATAGTCAAGATTAAGAACTACTGTTCTAATAATCAGAAGTCAGAAATTGTAAATACTTCCTCCCCCATATCTCTCTACCAGATGATAGTGGCAATGAAAGCAAGTCTCAGATCAAAACTGCAAAGCAAATATTCATAGGCAAGCAGAAATAGACACCATAACTATTCTAAAGGCTCAGTTAAGTCACAGCTCCCTATCCCTTCAGGCATTCCAGAAATGCACCAGGCATGAAGAAATTGCCAGGATGGATCCCAGAATATTGCAGGCACAGAATTTGGCTAAATGGCTAGTAAAATCCTATGCCTAAATCATCTCTTGGTTTAGGCTCTTCTTCAATGGGTGCTAGACTTAACAGATTCTCACGCCTCTTTGGGAGAGCATGGAGGTACCTGTACACTCCTTCCAGCTCAGCCACATATTTTGAACTCTATTCAGATCACCCATGATAGAACACTCTTAATATCTATAATGCTAATGAACAGCACACTCAGTGCCGATTTGAGATGAAGATAATCAGAGACCTTGTGGTAGCAGCCTCTGGAGTGTGGGCTGTTTAGAGGACCAGCCTCTCAGTCCTGACTGTACATTGAAGTCACCAGGGAAACTTCTACAAAAAATCCAGCCACCCCCAACCCCTAGTCTAATTAGATTAGAATCTCTGAGGGTTGAGCCTGGGCATTTATATTTTTTAAAAGCCCCTCAACAGATCATGCCAAGGGTTAACATTGTGGGAGGTTATGACTGTAAAAGGGGTTTGGGGGATGGTGGAACATCTCTGTGTCCTGCTCATGGGGGTGATTCACCAATCTCTACATGTGTTGAAATTCATAGAACTGTACAATGAAAGGAAGGTAACATAGTCAATGTTGTCATATGATCATTTAAAAAATGAAGTACAGTGATACTACCATTAAAAAATAACTTCTCAGGTAATTCTAATGTACAGTTAAGGTTGAGAATCACTGGATTAGAATTTTTCAAGGGCTGAGTAACTATATCTGGAGCATGCATTTATAATTAGGGCTGGAGTACAGTGCTAACTTCCAAAGTTAACTTTCTCTGCTAGACACTTACCTGTACCCACACCTATAAAGCATATGATATTTTCTTTTTTTTTTTTTTCAACATCACGTTTTCTATACTGGAGTATTTTAAAGTAAATTACAAATAACTTAATGGTGAGATATAGCTGTCTTTCACAAATTCATACTAGGGAATTTCAGAACATTACAGGGGGAATTGCAAGAGTCAATAGATCCATTCATCTCTGTCCTCGGAGAAAAATTCAGATTGCAATGGCTTTGTTTTAAAACAGTATTTCTCAAACCTATAAACTGTGTTTTTTAAAGAATAACAAAATAATCCCAAAAGGAGAGTAGCTTGGTGGTTTAATAGGTTTCTTTTCTGACTAAGACCGTAGGAAGAAATAAATGGATTTTGCATCAGGAGTGAGTGTGTATGGATATGTGTATATGCATTATATAAACGAAATAAAAGTTTCAAGAAACAATACTTGTGTTTTCCTATTTTATTTCATGGGAATGTTGGTCTTGAGCCAGGACATTGATATCATGACCCACTAACGGTGTGCAAATCACAGCTTAAAAATCTCTGAAAACTAGAACCAGGCCTCTATGCTTCTTCCCACTCTAAGACAAAGGGACAGCTAATGATCTGACCTTTGGCTGCACCATTCATTAACTTTCTGAGATTAGACAAATTTCTTCATCTCTCTGTTCCTCCATTTGCTCACTTGTAAATGGAAATAATCACAGAAGCTTTCAGCTGAGGCTGAGCTCACTGAATCCTCATCTGGCTCATCCAGCTTCTGAGTTTCTCCTCCCTTCCTCTGCATGTAAGTTAAAACTCTCTGAGACTCAGAAGTGCTGAACAACTTCTTAGTTTGGGTGCCAGGAGACTAAACTTGGATTTATCTTTTTTTCATTGAATGCTATTATGTGTTTGCTAGTCTTTATTAGAGCTTTCAACACTACTTCTCAAAAACAGTATATATTCTTTAATTGCCAGTTGATTTGGGACACTGTCCAGAGGCAGAAAAATAAATTCATCAGGTGCTCTGGTCAAAGAGGATTGAATACATCATTCAGGCTGATCTGTCTCAACCAAGCCCTTCCTTCAAAATGGTCAGCATGGTTCCACTTTTGAGGATTTGCCTTATGGCAATATCATCTAAGAATAATATGATGATTATCCCTGCCAAAGAAAAATTGTGCAAACAATCTCTAAGGAAGAGTGTAGCCACACAGTCAAAAAGCCCTGGCTGAGTTCCTAGCTGTTCATTCACCTCCGAGGAGTCCATGCTGGTCATCTCCGCACTAAATAAATGAGTTTATTCAGGTTATTCACTAAAGCCCTTGTTTCATGAAACTTTAGAGAAATGGAAAAAAAATATGCTACACAAAGAGAAATATAAAGAGAGATTTCAAACAGAGTCGAGAGTTTATCCTGGAGATTGTTCTTATGCATTATACAGATATCCCATTTTAGCTTATGGTGGAGCGGAGTGGGTGGAGGGAAGTAGCTAAAAGTGTTGAGATGTGTCCTAGTAGCCTTGATTCTTGAAGACGTTTGTATAAAGATATGACTTTTATAATGTGACTGTGGGGTTGTGAAAATGTTGTGTCTGTTGTTCCTTTTAAAATCCAAGGTATGGAAGGATGAGTTAAAAATATGGATAAAAAATAAGTAAATAAGGTGGGACAAAGGGTAAAATAAATTGGGTAGATGGACATACCAGTGGACAATGAGAGGGAGGGGTAAGGGGTATGGAATGTGTGAGGTTGTTTTCTTTAGTTCTTTTTGTTCCTTCCTCTGGCGTCCTCTGGAGTGATGAAAATGTTCTAAAAAATGATCATGGTGATGAATACACAACTATGTGCTGATATTGTGAGCCATTGATTATATACCATGTATGGAATGTATGTGTGTGAAGCGTTATCAATAAAAATGTTTGTTTTTTTTTTAAAAAGAGAGTAAAATACAAGTAAATGCAGAGAAGTCAAAGCAGCTACTGCATTCAGCTTTTTGTTTCTGCTATTTGGGGAGTGCAGCGGGGGCAGGGGGGCAGGGTAAGGTGGGGGTGGGTGGGGAGACATGAGGGGGTGTTGTCCTGCTGCAGCCATTCCTGTTCTTTATTCACATCGTGGATAGCATTTCCAATGAAAAACACGAGCTCTGTAGCATAGTATCTATCCAAGCTGAGACCAGAAACTTCCCAGAGACAGAGGGTGACTCTAATGCAAAGTTTGTGGTTAATTATAGGCAGCTCAGTGGATTTAAAGCTGCTGGTCTTGACATCACAAAAGCTAGTAATGAGGCTACTAGTGTTGATATTAAAGCAAAAGAAATATTTGAAGCGTGACAAAATGATTAAGGTTGTTTAAGGGCACAATATCTGTTTGAATGGAACTGGGTTGGGAGAAACCAGCTCTACCATCCATTTAAGTTTTTAAACTGAGAATGATAGATTTAATCTTCTGCCTGGGGCCAATGCAGCAAGGAAGTGGCGAATGAAGTCTTGGCTTTTCACTTTGAAAATGTATTTAATGTGCACACACGCATTAAAATTTTGACTTTGGCAGAAGACCTGTTGGTTATACCACAGGACAGTTGGATCAGGAGCATCTATGTCTGAAAGCCTTGGGGACCCTTGTCCTGGCCCCCCCTTGAGCCTCAGCGCTGGGATCTCATGGAGGTTGTTGTAAACTTCAATAAACCGTAGCAGATACTCCCTAGTTGTTTTGTTTCTTTCGTGTGTTTTGCTAAGCAGCTCATTAATATTTGAAGTATTCTTAAGCAAAAAACTAAGAATTGAGACCTGAGTCTTCAAGGAGAGATGCAAGGCTGGGCTCATGTTCATTTCTGGAAGAAGTAGACTATCACCGCCACAGACCCTCAGGTAACTCACACGTCTATTCATAAGCCCCGGGGATTTGGGAATGGGGTGGCAGTCATTAAAGAACCGGAAGATTCTAGTTGCTAGAAACAGGAAAAGGAAGAAGGAGGGCTGCACACTGATTTGTCTGGAGCCAGATTACCTTCAGCTGTGAATAATAAAAGCATTCTGCATTTGGGCTCAAAGATCGGGGCCCTTTGTGAACTAGTAGTAGTTTCTTTAATCCCACTGGAATGCTGACACTGATTTCTTAAATGGTTGAGTAACTTTATTCTACCTCTCTAGTTCAGAGTGGGCGCTCACCCCATGAAGCCTCTTCCATGCTTCCTCTTTAGAGCCTTTGGCATCTATTTTCTCAGCACCGATGAAAGGCAGACTGGCATAGCCATAGCTAATGGAATGGAAACAACCATGATCCCAATTCCTTTTCTCTGTTTTCCCCTTCCACCAGCCCCAGATCCATAAATGTTAGTGGTTTTTGAGGACAGAACATCTGATTTAACATCTATAGATATATAGCAGATAAGGAGGCATGGGTGAGCTTTACTCTTTTTGTAGTGTACCTGTGATTTATTCCCAAACCTTTAATTGACAAGTGTAAGCTTGGTTTTGGGCCCCCAACTATCCACTCCTTTTTCCCATTTACTAACCATTCTTTGTATGGTCAGGCTGGTGAGGTTAAGATCCTATAAGCCAAGATTCAGTATGAAGAACAGTTGGCCACTGATCAGCATCCCATGGGTTCCTCACTTTCTAAAATGTGATGATACTTTTTGGTTTTAAGATAGATTACAAAAGCAAATGTTCTGTTGCTGGATATTAGCCCTAATTTTTATTTAATCTCCGTGTTTGAAGAGCGTTGCCTCATTTATTATTGAACTCTCAATAACTGCTAAAGATTGTCATAGACATTAGTAAATATATTCCACGAAAACTGCTTAATGCAGCATTAATTTGATGTAGATCTGAGAACCCAACATAAGCATATGATCTGCTTTAATGAGGAGGCAACTCAGCAGCCTTGTCCCCATATATAGAATTGATGAATTGAGGTACTACAACATTTACTTGTATAAATTCATCAGTCCACAATTTGAGGGGGAGTCAATTGATTATGATACTGCCTCTCCAATACTTCTTTTTCACTTTGAGCTGATAAGTGTGCCTTTACCTTATGTATAAAAAATTAATAAACTGTCATTTATATTTGATGGTTAGAATAAAGCACCATCAGCCCTTTCATCTTACGTTTTTCCTTCCTTTCTTTCTCTATGCTATTTGCCCAGAGATGGCTCTTGAGCTTTCTTCTACCAGTGTATCTTTAAACCTGAAGGTGATGCTAACAGCAACCAAGCTTTTCCAGTGATCCAAACAAACCTAAGTCCCAAAAGTGAAACTAGAAAAAAATTCAAAATGTAAATATTACTTTTGAACCACTTGGAAAGCATGTATTTATTTCTCCCTGTTGTTTAGAAATACACTTAGCCTCTTAAGTGGTATTTCTTAGAAAGACAAAAAATTGCTATGCTAAGGAAAAATGTCACATCTTAAGCTCTACTAATTTTGTTATTATTCTTAAGAAAATTTGGGTTGGATTTTCAGAATTTAGTGTAGGTTACTGTTTTAGTTTGCAAGCTGCCAGAATGCGATATACCAGAAACAGAATGACTTTTTAAAGGGGGGAATTTATTAAGTTGCAAGTTTACAGTTCTAAGGTCATGAAAATATCCAAATTAAGGCACCAACAAGAGGTTACCTTCACTTAAGAAAGGCAGATGAAGTCCATGCTTTCTCAGCTGGAAAGGCACATGGCACTGTCTGCTGGCTTTCTCTCCCTTATTTTCTGAAGCTTCCCTGGGGGCATTTTCCTTCTGCATCTCCAAAGGTCTCTGGCTCTGTTGGCTCTTGTGGCTCTGAAGCTTTCTCCAAAATGGTTCCCTCTTAATGGGCTCCAATAAGCAAACCCCACCTTGAATGGGTGGAGACACATCTCCATGGAATCCATCTAATCAATAATTACCACCCAGAATTGTGTGGTTCACATCACTATGGATAATCAAAATGCTCCCACCCAGCAATACTGAATGAGGATTAAAGGACATGGCTTTTTTGGGGTACACAAGAGATTCAAATTGGCACACTTACTAAAAGGTACTACAAGTAAATATAAATATGAAAAGTTTTCTTGTCCTTTTTATTTCAAATTATAAATAATAGTGTTGGGAAAAAGAGGGAGGGACTTGTGTGAGAAAATAAAACAAATAGTTAAAAAGCTTTTGTATAAACATGGAATGGTTACGTATACTCAGAATTAACTTCAGAAGTTCCGTGTGTGTGTGTGTCCACTTAGTAAAATAATTCTAAATTCATTGTTCAGTAATTGCACATTTAATTAATGAATAGATTAAATGTAGTTTTTGTGATTATTTCCAAAGCTATTGCATTATCTTTATGAACAACCAATAACAAAGCAAAGAGTCGTCATCTGTTATGAAAAGACAATGGGAATAGGTCTGATTTGTTGTTCAGCAAACATTCTCTCAAGTCAATCGTATAATATGAGAAGCCTAAAGCATTATACATCAGGTAGGAATGAAACGATCTATTATTAATGTTAATGGAGAAAATGTAGTACTAGCTTTATATCACTGCACTGCAACAAATAATTAACTGGCAAAGATTAAGCTTACTCAAAAGCTTAAATAAAATATTTCAATATTGTTTTGAAAAGTCACCATTTTAAATAAATTAAGACTATGTGTGTTTAAAATAGAAATAAAAGCAATTTCTATACGATGTTTTTTCTTGCTTATGTCTACATAATTGATGTCTTAGTAAATTCTTATCCAACAGTGAATAAATACTCAAAAATGACAGCAGTGTCTTAACAATTCAAAACAATTAACTGTTTATAAAAGTGACTCCGAATATACTTTTGGTATTCTATGTATTTGAACTGACACTGAAACAATTTTATTTGGGAAGTATGCTGTTTACTGTTTATTGAATTTTATGTGGCTAAAGGACTAGGAAAGAATTTAGTAGTATTTGCTATTGCTAGGAACTGCTGGTATCATCTGCATGCACTTTTACAGAAAGAATCAACAAATATTTACTGAACATTTACCACTCCCAATGTACATAGTTATGGACTGTTGACCTTTCATTTATCTAAAATATGATTACTATTGATCAAAATATTTATCATAACTATTCCGGATTACTTGCAATTTATAAGAAAATGTTATGTGTTGTTAAAAACAGGAAACAAGAAGATAAAGTACTTGTCCTCAAAAGCCTTCAAAGAAAGACCTGCCGCAGAATAAAGAGAAGAGGGAAGTAGTTTGGTTAGTGAGGAGATGATAGACGACTATTAGCCAGGTTATAAAATGTCCCTGCACCACTGTTTCCTCATCCATAAATGCAGCCTGTAATACTTGTATCCACCTTAGAGGATTGTTAGGATGGTTAAATGAGAAGATATATGTAAAGTGCTTGGAACAGTGCCTGGCACACTGTAAGTTCTGTGTAAGCATTAGCTATTGTTACAGGGGAAAAATAATGCATATAAACATTCAAGATTATTGTGGGACAATATTGGAAAATCCTTTTGAAGCTCAAATATTCCCCCAGAAAATGGTTTCCAGAGGGCACTAGTTGGCATGGTAGTTATAATCAATTTTTTTTTAGGTGGTCACTGATTTTCCTAATGGGAGAAATTGTTTGTCAATTTCAATGTAATCAATGGTTTTTGGTTAGAGAATATAATGATTTATTCTAGAATTGAGTTTGCTGTTAAATGTGAATCAGCTCGACAAACATAAAATACTTGAGGAATTTGAATGGTAGCTGTGTCTCTTTGATACATGTGCATTTGAACGATTCCCCCTGTGAGGTTCTGTGACAGTGGTCATGACGGAAGGCTGTGCTCCCTTTTTCTATTTTAAATATTTTTTTATTGCAAAATCTCCATACACATACAGTCCAGCCATATAATACAATCACTGGCTCACAATATCGTCACAAATGTGAACACCTGCATCACTCCAGAAAAAGAAATGAAAAGAAAAACAAAGAACTCATATATCCCATACCCCTTACCCCATCCTACCATCCACCAACAGTATTTCAACCTCCCTAATTTTTACCCTTTAGTGCCCCCTATTATTTATTTATTTTTGTCCTTATTTATTTGTTTTTCTACTCATCTGTCCATACCCTGGAAAAAAGGAGCATCAGAAGCAAGGTTTTCATAATCACACAGTCACAGTGTAAAAGCTGTGCAGTTAGACAGTCATCTTCAAGAATCAAGGCTACTGGAACACAGCTCAACACTTTCAGATACTTCCCTCCACCCACTCCAATACACCGTAAACTAAAAAGAGATGTCTACATAAGGCAAAAGAATAATGTCCAGAACAACCTCTTGACTCTGTTTGAAATCTCTCAGCCGCTGTGGACTCCCTCTTTTATACCCTAAAAAGAGTTACTGCTCCAAGCAAAATGGAACAGTGTCTTTGAGCATATGCCGGCTATGGGTTCCTCTTTCAAAAAGGATTGTTTTGCTTTGACCAGCAGTATCCAAGAGGGCTGACATGTGGGTGGTGGCGGGAAGAAGTGAGTTTAGGTGGTTTAAGGTAGAGGCATGAAAAACCTGCTGCTACAGATTGCCTCTGCAGTCCGCCCAGTGCTCTTGCTTTGGTGCAGCTGAGATGGGAAATCCCTAATGGTCTGTTTCCATCTCTCATGAACCCGGTGGCTGTGGGTACATGATCTAACTGTGTGAAGCCTCACTGGTCTCTGTAGAAGGAGGAGGGTGGAGCAGAGTTTCCATGGCTATGGTTTAGCAGTGTCTTCAACTTGCAGAAGATGGGCTGCATACTGCATCCTCTCCCACATAACTCAAGACATCTTCATGGTCTTCATCTACACCTGCTGCCTGACCATGACATTTATGGTTGCTAGGAAGAGAAGGTCAAGAATAAAATTAAACTAATGTCAGATATGATCTGAAGTGTTAATTAGGAAAGCTGTTAAACTGCATTTCCCAGGGAGTTCAATAGATGTTACAGGATAAATGGCTTCTGTGGTAAAGTTGATTGGGAAATACCAGGTAAAGCAATGTTAAACAAAAATTGTTAGCATGACCATAAAATTTATTGCCCAAACTGGGGCACTTTTGAAAGCAATAAAGAGCACTGTTAATAATTAGACAAGAACAAAGGCATAAATGAGGGTTGTTCCAGGCAATACGGGAGGTGTGGTCACTGTTCTAGTTTGCAAGCTGCTTGGAATGTGATATGCCAGAAACGGAATGACTTTTTAAAAAGGGGAATTTATTAAGTTACAAGTTTACAGTCCTAAGGCTCTGAAAATGTCCAAATAAAGCAAGACTATAGAAATGTCTGATCTAAGGCATCCAGGGAAAGATACCTGGGTTCAAGAAGGCCGATGACATTCAGGGTTTCTCTCTCAACTGGAAAGGTACATGGCGAACATGGCAACATCTGCTAGCTTTCTCTCCTGGTTTCTTGTTTCATGAAGCTCCCCAGGGGTGTTTCCTTCTTCATCTCTACAGATCTCTGGCTGCTCTGGCTTTGTAGCTTTTTCTAAAATGGTGCCCTCTTCAAGGGCTCCAGTCAGCATGACCCCCCTTGAATGGGTGGAGACACAACTCTATGGAAACCATCTAATCAGAAGTTACCAGCCATAATTGGGTGGGTCACCTCTCCATGGGAACAATCAAAAAGCTCCAACCCAGCAATATTGAATGAGGATTAAACAACATGGCTTTTCTGGGGTCCACAACAGATTCAAACTGGCAAAGTCATCCAACTTACTGTAGGTCTTATGAGAAACTTTAAGACAGTAATGGATATTTGCTTAAGAAAGGAATAGCATGTAGCATTTCCCAAAAATATTTTTGGAACATGTTAAAGATCTAGATGGAACAGTGTTTGTTTTTTTAAAACATTAGTTTCAAATATGTACTTAGAAACAATAGATTTCCCACCTTCATCTTCACTTCAGATTTAAAAGAACACCACATAAAAACCAAAGGAAGATATTATCATTTCTATATAAATTTAAATTCTTATGAATAATGTTAAAGTCTTTAATGAGGACCTTTAATTGTATACTATAAATCCTTGGGATTAAAGGTTTCTAAAGACTGCTGATGTCCCATCAATTTTTTAATAATGTTATAATATCCCTGGAGGAAATTAGCTCTGTCCCTAAAGATCACTAAAATGGTCTACAAATTTTGCCTACATCATAATGGTGACTTCTGATGCTAAGTCTTTCATGGTTGTTCCAGGAAAATGGTTTATGGTAAGTTCCATTCACTTATAGACATAAGAGCATTTGACTGCAGATTCTCCTATTGCTGAAACTATCTCTTTTATAATTCTAGCAAATGTTGCTGAATTTATAAAATAATAATAAGAGTTTAATCGCTCTCTACCCCTCAAAGAAAAATGACTTCTAGTACATTAGAAGTATAGGGACTTTGCTTTCCCTGGAAAGACAAAAAACAAAATTGATTCAAGTTCTCAAAATTTAAGCCTCAAATGGTTAACCAGATATTATACTTAGCCTGTTTCAGTCTGTCTTCAAGGGACCCCAGGCTCATTGACTAAAAAGTAGTAAAGGGTGGGGGGAGGGGGTGTATGTGCAAAGGTGGTTCAGTAGTAGAATTCTTGCCTGCCAGGCAGGATAGCTGGGTTCAATTTCTGGCCCATGCACTTCCCCAAACAAAAACAATTCAACAAATGGTGCTGCAATAAGGGAAGAGTTACATGGAAAAATAATGAAATGTGACCCTGCCCATACAGTATACAAAAAAAAGTAAGGGGAAGGAGGGAGCAGAGTATCATGACTTAAAGCATGAAGAAAG
This sequence comes from Myrmecophaga tridactyla, assembly GCA_004026745.1. Taxonomy (NCBI): domain Eukaryota; kingdom Metazoa; phylum Chordata; class Mammalia; order Pilosa; family Myrmecophagidae; genus Myrmecophaga; species Myrmecophaga tridactyla. Next base: position 44,485 of record PVIY010008974.1, on the reverse strand, counting down.
TAGGATGCTGCAATTCAAAGGAAAATTAAGTCTTTCAAATAATGAAGAGGAAAAAAAGGAACCACTTGGTTGCTCTAGAGCAGCATCAATAGAGCTGTGTGTTTGGTATACCTAGACGATCAGCTTGCACGAGGGTTGGCAAAGAGAAGTCAGGGGGGTGAAGAGTAGCAGGAAGATGGGAAAGGGCACAGGTTGCTTGGGTAGAATAAAAGTTACAGGAGAAGCTCAGCTTGTCTTGGAATATTTGGTCAATACATTCAGTCAGCATTGGTTGAATGAATGAATGACTCCCGATAATCAGGTCTTCCCTCAGAGCTGCGGAAATGCTAACACACTGATTTAAAACATTGTTTGAATTTAGAGATAAAATAACTTAGAAAATAGTTTTATGATTTATTATTATTTTATTTATGATTTATTTTTAAAATCATAAAACAGAAAAGTAAGAGTGCACACTCTACCTTCCTCCCTTGAACAAATCATGGAGATTCAGATTCTTCACAATTTTAGAGTTAATAATAGTTGGTCTACTTTCCTCATTTCAACTGTTTGAAGATCAGATGAGATAGCTTATATGGCTGTATTATGCTAGCATATTGGATTATCACTCTTCAAAGAAATCATAATGATTTCCTTTATAAAGGTTTTCCTCATCAAGCAAGCATTTAAATCTCTACCTTTGGAAGAGAAGATGCAATGCAGAGATGTGTGGTTCCTGCATGTGTATACGCTATTAATGGAACGGGTTGCATCAGTGATTCTCAACTTTTTAATGTATTCAATTTACTTGGGCAACTTTTGCAACATTTGGTATCTGGGCCTTGTTCTCAGACATCCTGATTCAGTTAGTCTGGGATAGAGCCCTAACATCAGTATACTTCAAAAACTCTACAGATGATTCTCTATTTAAGTGGAGCTAAGACCTACCATTGTAGACCAAAGTTGGAGATAGAGAGGGAAAGGGAGGAAGATAGAGCCTATATATATTTCTGTGCTGGTTAGAAAGGAAGTATGCCCCCTAGAAAAGCCATGTTTTGATTCTGATAAAGCCATGTTTTGATCAAAATCCCATGTCATAAAGGTGGGAGTAGTCCCTATTCAATACTGTATGTTTGAAACTGTAATCAGATCATCTCCCTGGATGATATGATTTAGTCAAGAGTGGCTGTTAAACTGGATTAGGTGATGACATGTCTCCACCCATTTGGGTGGGTCTTGATTGGTTTACTGGAGTCCTGTGAAAGAGGAAACATTTCGGAGAATGAGAGATTCAGAGAAAGCAGAGAATGCTGCAGTACCATGAAGCAGAGAGTCCATCAGTCAGTGCTTTGAAGATGAAGAAGGAAAATGCCTCCCAGGGACCTTCATGAAACAGGAAGCCAGGAGAAGAAGCTAGCAGATGACGCCGTGTTTGCTATGTGTCCTTCCAGATCAGAGAGGAACCCTGACCGTGTTCACCATGTGCCTTTCCAGATGAGAGAGATACTCTGACTGTGTTCGCTGTGTGCCCTTCCACTTGAGAGAGAAACCCTGAACTTCATCGGCCTTCTTGAACCAAGGTATCTTTCCCTGGATGCCTTAGATTGGACATTTCTATAGACTTGTTTAATTGGGACATTTTCTTGGCCTTAGAACTGTAAACTAGCAACTTATTAAATTCCCCTTTTTAAAAGCCATTCCATTTCTGGTATATTGCATTTCAGCAGCTAGCAAACTAGAACAGTTTCCTATATTCATTCAACAAATATTTACTGAACATCTATTATGTGCCAGACACTGTTCAAAACACATGGCCACGTATATTGATGATGGATATAGACAAAATCTCTATCTTCCTTGAGCTTACGTTTTAGTTAGGAAAAGCAAACAATAAATATATATGTATTTCATCACTTGTAAGACATCTTTAGTCTTTCATAATATGATATCTCTAAAATCATTATGCAGCTATGGTGGATGTGATGAGAAAGCATAACATCATATAGTTATTAGATGACTCTTTCTTTCTTAGTGGTGAAAAGAATAACGGCACATCTTATAATTTATGAGATCATAGATTCAGTGAAATATAATAATATAATACAATTTCACATAAAGGAGAAAGAAATTAACCTGTCCATAATAGTGAAACTTCAAGTCACATAGTCCAAAAGTTAAAAATCTCAATTAACAAAGCAAACATTAATGACTTACTCTGTGATCCCTTCATCAAGACCAACTTCCCTGGACCAATGCTGTAGCCCCTTTAAGGACTCTACAGGTTTTGTTGAAGAAATACTGTGGACCTTTTTGATGTATATTGTCTGTCAATTCACAATTTCGCATCCCAGGGGGAATGGAAGAGATGATTGCTGCCTGCGAGGCTGAGAGGATGAAGAATTTCTGGTCTCCAGCCTGTTCTGCTTAAACCACACAGATCCTGCAGGATGAGAGTAAATGTGTCAGATGTGGCATCTTTGTCAGAGCTGAATGTGACCACAGATCTAGTGAACGCGTCATTTTCAAACCCTATCAGAAAGAGTCAGAAATAGTCTGCATTCATTTGGGATGACTATAGTGTATATTTATGGTCTTGTTCTAGGGCTATGTTAACTCTACCTTCTTCTGTCATAACAGAATCAAAGGATCGTTGACTGTTGTGATGATTACAGAACCTCATTATATCACTGACATGTTAATTGGACCAGGTGAGCAATAATTGGCAATTATATGAGAGACTTTGTTAAGGCACTGCATTCAAGAAACGGGGTGGAATAAATAAACCCTTAGAAGATAAAGGATTGTGTCTTCAGCATATTTTTTTAGGGGTCCAGTGGTTTGGGGCATGTTGAGATACCGTATCCAAGATAAAGAACAGCTTACCACATGTTGCAACTCCTTCCACTTAGAAGGAATCACAGTGCCAGGCAGGCCACTTCAGGTGGGGTTTGTATCAGCTGTATATATCCCAGGGTTGGGAAGATGGTCTTAACTCATTTATAGGGTACACACAAGGCTGCCTGCATTGAGTGAGATACGGCTCAGAAATAGCGTCTACAGTAGATCCAAGAGATCCAAGCTGTGGTACAAGGAGCTATGCTGCTTGAGCTAAGATCCAGAGCCTCCATGGTGTTAGAGGTATCATCTGTAGGAGAAGGTACTTGAATTTCTGGGAATCTAAGGAAGCACTGCTTGAAAAAAAAAAAAAAAGAATGAACAGGAGGGAATGTTCTGGAGCAGCTAGGAGGAAAAACCTGAGATGATGGTATGGTGGCCCATGACAAACTTTGGGATCTGTCCTGTAACTACTTGAGGAAGAGTGCTTTGAAAACTATTGCTTTGTCCTTTCTTTGCTTTGTATATATGCTATATGATACAATAAAAAAGTTAAAAGAAAAGAATGAATAGGAGGGCATAGAAGAGGAGAGGGAAGAAGAAGCAGAGAAGGAAGAGGATTTTATGCATAGATATTTCTCACAATATGATTTTTATTATAAAAAATAGAAATAGCTTAAATGCTAAGAAGGGAGAATGGGTAAGCAAATTGCTTCATTTTTAGACTTTGGGATTGTAGGTTGTATTCAAAAACAGATTCAGGAAAAATGATCATGTTATAATAAATATAAAACTCATATTTCACTATCTACTCCATACTAAAGTGCATAATAAATTGTCATCATCATTATGGTCATAAGAGAAGCAAAAATATTGACCATTTAGTCATACATTAATTAATTTATTGAGAGCACAATTCATAGGCACTGACTGTTATTGTATCCGTGGGAGAAGGGGATTTTCTTGTTCACTTCTGTATCTGTCAAACGTAGAATAGTGTCTGGCATATTTTAGGTGCTCAATAAATACTTATTAAGTGATTTAATAGAATCTTTATGACAGTATATGATAATTTTTTAATTGTCCATACATTTTTTTTTTTTAACATGGGCAGGCACTGGGACTCGAACCCGGGTCTCTGGCATGGCAGGCGAGAACTCTTCCAGTGAGCCACCATGGCCCGCCCTGCCCATACTTTTTTTTTTTTTTTAAATTTGCATATGGGCAGGAGGCACCAGGGATCGAACTCCAGACCTCCAGCACAGCAGGTCAGAGCTCTGCCTGCTGAGCCACGGCAGCCGCCCATGCCCATACATTTTTAAAAATATTTTTTCATTGACAGTAAGATATAAATGTATGTATACTAGTTTTTATCCATGAAGACATTTGGGCAATAGGAATACAAATACACACTTGAGAGGTTATTAGTTAATACTTGAAAGACACTGTTCAAGAATTCATGCTCCAGAGACATCTTTAACAGTGCCACAGATATTACTTTGTGATTTTTCATTAGTGAGCTCATTAGTTAACAAAAGGGATGTGAGAGGTAATTTCCCATAGGTGAAATGAGTGATGTTCCAATTATGTGGATCAGCTGGAAATAGTTTACAGCTACTACCAATGTGCCTGCATTTGACATTCATGGTGGACTTGAATGTGGGAGTCCAGCAGCCCAACACCTTTAGGGAAGGGCTTTAGATTTCATCACCTATTCCAACTAGAATAGCGGATCTTTGATTTGGAGCAAAACTTTCTAGAAAATTGATGTGAGGTTACCTAAAGAGACAGAGAGCTGGTATTCCAGATTGCCATGGGATATTTGCATGTTTGGCAGAAGTCAGCCTGAGCCATATTCTAATGGTGACAGATGCCCTGACGGTGAGGTCGCTGGGCTGTCCTGATGGTTGAAGTTCCCCATTATTCCCCCAAAGAACCTGACAAGTATGAAGGCACATATTAAGTTAGGGCAGAGAGCCACAGACAGGGACTGGTATTATTCCCATTTTATAGGTGAGGCACCTGGGGCTTAATGAGTTTAGGTAATTTATCAAGGTGACAAAGCTAGTCAGAGCACAGCTGGGATGGACAACTGAGTATCATTCTAACATCCCTTTCCTCACATTTAAAACAGTTAAAAAAAAAAAAAAGAGAACGCCAAATTTTATCACTCTCACCATAGGAGAGAAATAGCATCAAATAGATAATTATTCATTAAAATGACCAAAAATAAATTATACCAAAATAGTATTAATAGTTAGTGGGATAATGGGAACCTGTTTTTCTTTTCATTTTTCTGTCTTATACGGCTTTCCTGCAACTACCATGCTTGCATTTGCAATGAGAAAAACCCTAAACTTTACTTGATTTCTTTTTAAAACTTTTCTGACTGAAGCAAACTGTTCTGTCAATGCTTCTCAAAATAGAATGCATAGAAATAAAAATACATTCATAGGCCAAATAAAATTCTTGTGTCCCAAAATGTGTTTATGCACTTGACAGAATTTTTGAAATACAAGGAATCCCAGTCAACGTATAAATTTTTTCATCAGAGCACGTACTTATAACATATTCTATAATCCATTTTATTTTCTTAATCTGTTTCTTAAAAGCACAATGTTGGTTTTAATGGCTAAATATAGTATGTTCATTATTTCATTACTAATTATTTCAAAGAATGAGTAATTATTTTAAATTCATAATTCATTATTCATTAGTTCAAACCCAGAATAAATTTTGAAAAGGAGTAGAAATAAATTGAACTTCAATGTTCTAATTTAAATTTCCTTTTGCATGGTTTATGTGAATATAATAATACAATTCATTGCAAATCTCGCTAAGGAAGTCCTGGATAAAAGATGAGATTTTATTTATGTTTCATTGTTGTTGTTAATAATGGGAGAGCTCTGGAGGGCTTCACTTTTATGCTGTCTGGGTTTTTTAAGCTGGTGAATTGGAACATGATAAATATGTATGTGGCTGATACTACAGATGAATCAGTCCAATGTAATGACAATCGTTTTCAGCAGAGTGGTTGCTCCCTGAGTTTTGTATTAAGCTACTTTTCAATGTGCTAGATACTTTTAAGTATTGGCTTTTGATTGTGCTAAGGTAAAAAAAAAAGGCGATATATAGTAGGATTTTGTTTGTAAAGCTACAGGAACAGCTGGAAATGACATACCTTGCCACGCTGATTCATCTCTCTCCACTTATGTTTGTGCCTAATTATTTATGTACACATATATGAGCTTGAACCATATTTTATCCTCTTTTAATTTTTTAATGAGTTTAATATATTGAGACATTCTCATATTGGTAACAAACGACAACAGAAATGTTGGAATACCGATTGCTATGGTTACATTGTTACCTAGACAAAATCAGCTGAACTCTCTCTGTTTCTTTGACACAAAAATAAATTAAACAATTGAGTATTTTGTTACTCTCATACAGTAGCAGGTTTCATGGAAGCCTTTTTTGTGGTTTTGTAGATATGGAACAGAGACTGACAGAAAATGAATAAAAGTACCTTTCAGCAATGCCAGGATCAGAGCCTGCAGCTCGCAGATGGTTCAACCGACTGATGGAGATGGTGGCTCTGGGCAAGACAGTTCAGAGAAGCCTCCATCATGCTTAGATTCCAAAGATTTTTAAAGTTGCCTATTCTAGCGCATGGGCATGCAATCAAGGTGACAGGCACTCTATGGTGTGTTAGAGCCAAAATTGTTTACTTGGCTGCCTGGGATGCTGAATAGCTTCTCACCATTTAACTGTAGTTGATCTTTTTGAAGCTCTTCCATATAAAGCAAATATTACTTTAAAATATTGTCATAGAACACTTGGAGTCCATTAAAACGTTGCTTTATTTGAATATCTATCCAATCTAAAAGACAAACTAAAAAAAATGAAATAGATTTTATAAAGTAGGTGGGAGGCTAATTTAAAAAATCACTACAGCAGAACGCCACTTGAGCTTCTAGCTAGATATTTATCCAGTAAGTTTTTGCTCTAACAATAACTATGGACTTTGTTTTCTGGTTTATGAAAGTTGGAAGAACTTTCAAGTTAGAATTAATTTGCATCTTGACTTCTCTTTTAGTAAAATTTGTAACAATATTCTTTAATGTGTTATAAATTTCTTTAGTTTGCTTTTAAGGTCACTTTTGTGCATGTATGCATATGTATTGCACTGTTACATTTAAACAAATATTAATCTCCTATTCTCCAAGTATTTCTTTAACTGTTTTGTGTCATAATTCATTGTTGCATGTTGCTTTCTGAATGGATTGTAAATTACTTGAGGGGAAATATTATCTTTGAATTTTTTGCCCCTATACTGCCCATGGCAGAACTCACCATACAGCTTGAATTCAACAAAAATGCATTAAATTGTATCGAATTTACACACTGAGAGAGAGAGAGAGAGACAGAGACAGAGAGAGAGACAGAGACAGGGTGACAAAGAGGGAGAGAGAGGGAGAAAGGAAGGAAGAAAAGAAAAAGCAATAACAAAGGGCCAGAGAAACTGGGATTATTTTGTTTGGTGAAGGACTAAACCTTATTACAGGTTTCAAGTGTCTAAAATTAAGATGGACTTCTGTGGTAGCAGGCAAAATTACAAGTAGAGATGAAAAATCTCTTTACCAGAAAAACTGATAAAAGTCTAAAATCATAAATAAAATAGCAGTGATCCTTTGTGGTTTTGGCATCCATTAATCTTTAGGGAATATTAAACAAGGTGTAAGAGAGGTTACTTTTATGGGGTCAGGGAAGAGAGAAACAAGGAAGAATTCATGGAGGAGGGAGCATCTGAAATAAGACTTGAAGAATATTGTGGCTTTGAGTCCTCAAAAAAGAAGGGAAAGGAGAAGGCATTGAAGGCAAAAGGCACCTCAACAACTAAAGGCACAAAACTGTGGGGGTTTGAATACAGAATGGGTTGGGACACAGGAGAGTTAAGTTTTGAACCCAACTCTGTAGAATGGGTTTAAATTCTTTTCTGGAACTTCAGCTCTTGTCCTTACTTGCTCAGAACTCCTCAGCAGTGAGACATTTTTTTCTGTGTATTGTAGAGTTGGAATGTGAAGGGTGAATATAGATTTCTTTGTATAGAATTGTTTAAATGAGAGAAGGGATGGGATGGGGAAATTTGAGTAGCAGAATCTTCCAGGGTTGTGTCTTTTGAGACCACCTGGCCTTCCCTGCTCCTCTTAAAATTGTATGTTCACTTAGGCACAAAGACAACTTGGACAAAACAAAAGAGTTGGTTAGTGCCAGAGCTAAGCCCAGATATAGCGGCCTGTCATGTTGTCCAGCAATCTTTCTTTAGAGAGAGGCAGAGAGGTATCGTGGAAAGAGCCCAGAGTGTAGAAGACAGACAGGGCTGGTTTCAGGCTCCAGCTCCCTTTCTTAGTAATGTAAACTAGGAAATTATCTGACTGTAGCTTTCTCTATAATGACAGGCATAATCTTATTTGCCTCCTGGATTTGTTTGATAATGAAAACACTATATTAAGTTGTGGAGACCATAGCAACATTCCTAAACATTCTGTGCCTTGATAGCCTTATATCTAAAATGAGGATAATTGCACTTATAGAATTGCTGCAAGGATTACATTGATTGAGCTCTCAAAAATGGTTAATCCATATAGTGACTGGGACAGTGCCTGAGACATAATAAGTGCTGGATAGCTATTAAAATGTCATCGTTACTGGAGCAGGACCTGGAGCTGGGATTGCCTGAGCTCAAATCCTTCTTCATTCCTTCTCACCTTCATGACCTTGGTGAACTCCTCCATGCCTCAGTTTATTCGTCCATAAAATGCTAATCATGAGAGTACATGCCTAATAAGGCTATTGTGATGATCAAATACTAAGAAATAAATTAATAAAGCAAACTTCTTAGAGCAGTGCTTGGTGCATACTGTTAGTTACTTTTGGTTATCATTCTATATCCTAGAGATATAATTTAATGAAATGTACAAAAACCATAGAATCTCTGGTTTAGAGTGAGTTTTAATGTAAATATTGTCATGAACTACAGAGAAACACTCAACACAAAAAGATCTGAGTGAGGAATGATATACATCCCAAATATTGACTGTTTAAAGAGATGTCATTTTTTAAAAACTTTTAACTGATATAATTCAATTTCAGTTACCAGTTATTGCTTATTCCAGGAACTAATAATTTCTTCTCTTTGCTCTGAGGCTCTCGTCTCCTTATATCTGAAGCAATTGTAGCTTCTTCAAGGGAACAGTGGTTATTCTGAAGAACGAAGAAGTAATTGTTCAGCTTTGAGTTTCCAACTGAATTTTTTATTATATATATATACATGTATATTTTTAGAGAAAAGTAGCTTTTCAAATTAAGCAAATCCATTTTTAAGATTAAAAAATATATATTCATAGATACTACAGTTACAGCTTCAAAATTCAAAAAACATGAGCAAATATCGGGTAAAGATACTCCCTCCCTCTTCTGAACCTCATTTACCAACTTCATTTGCCTATAGACATCCAATATTGTCTGAGGGATTCTCTTGCAGACCTATTTTACACATTTAACAAGAAATACACACATGCCTTTATTTCCCTTTTTTACACAATGGTACACACTGTTCAGTGCCTTGTTTTTTGTTTGCTTTTTTTTTTTTTTTTTTACTTACTATATCTTGGAACTCTTACAAATTATTGCACAAAGAGCTACTTCATTGTCTTTCATGCCTTCATAAAAGGCATTGTATGTATTTACTGTAGTTTTTTTTTACCAGTCTCATATTGAAGAGCAGTTAGACAGTTTCTAACATTTTACTGTTATAAACAAACCCACAATGAATCAGCTCACAAAAATGCTTTTTGTGACAGCCTGATTATATTTGTCGGATAAGTTGCTAAAAGTGGAATTGCTGTTCAAGGTCATGTGTATCTAAAATTTGTTAAATGCTGCCAAATTACCCTCTAAAGAAGTAGTACTAATTTAAACTCCCAGTAGAAATGTGTGACATTCTTCAAACTAGACTTCTTAAAATGTAAATCAATATCAGTTTCTTGGTTTCTCCAACTTGAGTTGAAATTCTGGAAAGGGGTGGAATCGAGACAATAAAATCTCACTAAACTAGAATACTGAGGCTGGTGCTTAACTTGCTGGCCACCAACTGCAGAGGCAAAGGCCTCCAGAAAAGCCCCAGTTTGACATAATGCTGCATTCCATGTGGCACGGTGGCAAAAGCCCAGCAAGGAAGGGAAGGAGAAGTTCCTGTGTTGTGAGTCTGAGTGTGGCTTTAAAGGGTCCCTCTTTCACCAGAGTGGCATTGTGTTAGTTTGAAATCTGCCGGAATGTGATGCAAGATGACTTTAAAAAAGGGGAATTTAATAAGTTGCAAGTTTACAGTTCGAAACCTATAACAATGTCCAAAATAAGGAATCCGGGGAAAGATACCTTAATTCAAGGAAGGCCTAGGTCAGGAACACCTCTGTCAGCTGCGAAGTCACGTGCTGGCATCTGCTGGTCTCTTGCTCCTGGGCTCCGTTGCCTTCAGCCTCTGTTCCTGTGGGGGTTCCTCACTTTGCTTCTTTAGGGCTGGTTTTCATATCTTGGTTTCCCTTGGCTCTCTCCAGGTTCTGGCTTCTTAACATTTAATGGTGACGTCTGCTGGGATCCAACCACCTCCAAACATCTGAGTCTTGTTCTCCAAATGTTGACACCTTTGTCAGCTCTACTCTGAAGTTTTTATCTGCTCTGTCATTTCTGACTTGCTCCAAAATGTTTCCTCTTTTAAAAGACCCAAGTGAACTAATCAAGACCCACTTGGAATGGGTGGAGTCACACCTCCATCTAATCAAAAGGTCACACCCACAATCAGGCACATCACGTCTCCATGGAGATAATCTAATCAAAAGTTTCCACCTACAGTATTGAATCAGAATTAAAAGAAACAGCTGCCTCCACAAGAGTGAATCAGGATTAAAACATAGCTTATTCTGGGGTATACGATACTTTCAAACTGGCACAAGCATGGAAGAAGCACCCGAGTGCTTTGGAGGCCAACACAGGGCTTGGAAATGTTGACTGGAGCAGTGGGAAAGAAAAGAACTGTATTTGGGATCTGGAGGTCAAAGAGGGCAGAGACCTTGAAATCAGCAACCATTGCCACTATTATTAGTAGCAAATGACACCTGCAAGACTCGTTGGAACCTGACAGATACCCATGAGGAATGGCTTCTCCTGGGCCAAGTGAGGGGGAACAGGGGACATAGCAGGGTGAGATGTCTGGCCAGAGACCAGTTAGAAGCAGATAACCATTCCCCAATCACTGAGTAGTTTATAAACTTGAATCACACTTGGGAGTAGTGCAAAGACCTTGTACTTTTTTGCTTTATCCCCTCTTCTTGGATATTTCTTTCCCAATTTGCCCAAGGCCCTGAGCTTAGCTCTCTTCTATTTTTTTACTATTTCCTTTGGTAATTTACTCCTAGTCACAGACTACAAAATCCACCCTAACTAATTTAAACAGAAAGAGGCTCACAAAATATTATTGGGAAGCTCCCAGAAACTCCAGGGAGATGTAGGAACTAGGCTGAGAAGTAAATCCAGCAGCAGTGCAGCCAGCAGGAAAGCCCACTGCAAACTATAGCCACCACTGCTCATCTCAGATTCCATGATGCTAGGGAAGGGATGCCAGCTGCTCTGCCTCAGCTACCCCAGAAGCAAGACCACCACCACTGCACCTGCTTATTTACCTCCTTCTGCATGGTGGTGCCTCTGTTTGCTCATTTTCACATCCAGATGACGTGAAACTTGTGGGAACCAGGCCACACATGGAGCTTTAGCCAGACATGTGCCTGGAAATGCCTTGTTAGGTCTCCTGGTCTACCTTATAAGAAGGCTAGAAAGCAATGTATTGGAACAGATGTTGCAAGAACCAGATGAAAGTATCTGCTTCATCCTGTATTTCAACTGTGACCTTTATATTGAAGAGTTCCAAATATGTAGGTATCTGACCTCAGATATACATTTTCAACGTCCGTGCTAGACAGAAAAAATGACCTGCTCACAGTGTGGAAGCAATACCTCTTCTGAAATAACACCACTTTTTATAGATTCTTTTTCCTAAAGCTAGTCTTTTCTCTTAAATTTAGCATGCTTGGATGAGGTCTCTGGAGGCAAAGTCTCACCCACCCTGTCCTCTGAGTTTTGTTAAGAGCAGGTCTCACTAAAGTGCGATCCTCAGACTGAGTGCCAATGGCATTGCTGCCAGGTTTCAGTTGGAAATGGGCAAAAGGACAAATGACTGTTCTTTAAAGATAAGGCATTTTAATTCAGACTCTACATGTTGAATGCAGGATGATTAACCATTTAATGCTCTCTTCCCCACCTAAACCCAAACTTATTTTTTATGAGTTTTGTGCGTGCATGGCATGTGTGTGTGTGTGTTGTGTGGAATTACAGCCCAGGGGTAGTCCTTTGATACACAAACCACAGAGGTCCCCACTGGGTCCCTTTCCTAGAGTACCTGTTCACAGTCTCATTCTACCAGTCATTCTTTATTTACCATATAATTTTGCCTTATTTCCCCCTTTTCTTACCTCCTTATCATTCATTCAGATGTGTTGAAACACTCTTTCTATCCATTGTTTTCTGTTCTGATGTTTTATCATGTGCATGCCAGCCCTTCAGGTGGTCCAATTGCTCGAAATTGACTTTTACAAACACATTTATATATTTAGAAGTCAGGAAGTGAATATACATGGCAGTAAAAAAAGACTCTTATAAGGTATTAATGTAAAGGGAGTTTTGACCTGAGGGCTGGACCATTGATTTCCAGAGTCACTGTGCCAAAAAGCATGATTATGAGAACTGAGAGAGGTCTCTAATATATGGAAATGCCTTCAGATGTGAGAAATGCAGCATCTTGTATTAGCTGATGCTATATGTATATTTGCATCCTTTTTCATTTAAATAGATGCTGTAATCTTTTAAGTCATTGAATATGGTCAGAGGCTTAAGGGATAAAACCTATAGGCTACTGGCATATGTGGAATGTTGACTTTTTCCCCCTTTGCATTTTACTTTATTTCCTTTAAAGAAAATGTTGTGAATATTTTCTTTGATTTCCTGCCTGTAGCTCTTGAAAAGTTTATTCCAACAACTCCCCTGGCATTTCACCTGCTTGAGGTCACCCCACTCCCCCCTCATCTTTTCCCTGGCTAAAATGTGTTTATATTCTCACTATTTAGTATATTTTTTGGAGTAAAAACTTGAGACTTTTGGGCATTAGGAATGGTGCATTATTTAGTTTTCAAGAAACAAGCCTTTTAAAAGAATGAACCATGAGTAATTTTCACTCCTCATTATTTTTCAAAACTTCTCTATAAATTACCCTTTTCTCCATAGGCATAGAAGTTCATTGTTTAAAAATACAAAAGTGAATGATTTTATTTTCACTATGGATTTTCTCCTGAAAAGCCAGATATTGATTTTTTTGTTAGATGTAGGGTCATTTTTAAAAACTTTTTCCTTCTTTTTCTTTAAAGATGAACATTTTAAATGCATGGTCCTGCTTTTCCTAATATATATCTGCATAACTTATGTTCTCCACATCATCTCATACTTTTGGGGTGTGGAGCATTAAAGAGATAGAAAAGAAATTCAGAAAAGTGAATACTAATAAGATCTCTTCTGTGTCAAGTCTTATGAATTTTTCTATGTGTTTTGAGTGAATCCATTTTGCACAAAGCACTATATGGTGAGAATAAGTTGAAAAGATTTTTAGTTGAAGGTAGCTTTTTGTTTGATGAAACACTGGTACCCTGTTTCTATCCTGTATTTATCAAGGAATAATAGAAAAGAATATTTCTCTCTAACACAGATCAGCAACTTTTTATTGACTCTATGATACAGTGGTTATGCATCCCATATACAAATGCCATTTTCTTTCAGCCCTGATGGGACCACAAGTTGGAACAGCTATTTTGGAGGAAAATTTAGTACTCTCCATCAAAATTGAAGATACATATCCCTTTAGATTTAAGAATTCCACTTCCAGGAATTTATTCTGCAGATACACGTGTATGAACTGAGCTACATATAAAGTTAATCACCAAACATTTCCTTCTGCTCTGCAAAGTTGAAAAATAATCATGTTCATTTTTTGGGTGCTGGTTGAATAAAAATCATAGTACATCCATATAATGGATAACCTGCATGCAAAAAAATGGATGCAGAGGTGCACCATTAAAAAAACCATTTCCAAGGCATTCTGTTAAGTGAAAAATCATGGGGCAGCTCAGTGTGTATAGAATGTTAGCTTTTGTGTCAAAAAGGGAGAAGTAAATAAATAAATGTATATTTATATTTTACCTGTGTATACTGAAAATCTGTCTGGAAAGATACTGAAATAAATCCAAATAATATTGTTAAAAAGTGGAGATCAAAATTAGGAGCTGAGTAGAAGATGGGGTGGAGAGAGACCTTTTACCAGTGTGTTCTCTTAAATGTTTAATAAGTTGCTGCAGAGGAGGGTCTGATTTGTAGTATTTGCCAGTATCCAAAATGTAAATACTCCTGCCATATCTGATTTTAAGATATAAATACGATGTTATGGAACACAGAGTTGGAAAGAACTGTGTATCATTGGCTCCTATGAGTCAGTGTCATGGTCAGGTTCATTTGTCAACTTGTTCAGGTGGAGGTGTCCAGTCTTCTGGTTGGGCAAGCACTGGCCTATCTGTTGCAATGGACTTAAATCATGATCATATTGGCTGTATCTACAGCTGATTGCATTTGTAATCAGCTAAGGGGAGTGTCTTCTGCAATGAATGATACTTAATCTAATCCCTAGAAGACTTTTAAGGAGGATTCAGAAGACAGTCACTCTTCCTGCTTCAACCGTTGAGCATTTCCTGTGGAGTTCATCCACAGGATTTTGGACTCTTCCATTCCCACAGTTGTCCAGCCAGCCTCTCCTGAGAGTTAGTTGAGGACTAACTAACTCTCATCAGAGTTCCCTACTGGCAGTCTGCCCTGCAGACCTTGGACCCTTCCCTTCACATGGTTGCCCAGCCGCCCTCTCCTGAGAGTTCATTGAGGACCTTCATCGGTTACCAGCTTGCAGCTTGCCCTACAGACCTTGAACTCTACATTCCATGGTTATGTGAGACACTTCTATAAATTTTATATCTACAGATATCTCCTGCTGATTCTGTTTCTCTAGAGAACCCTAGCTAATATAGCTTGATACCAGGAGTGGTTCTTAAGAAACAGAATTTTTTAAATGTTTTTTTATGATTGGTTTTCTATTCTGACTGGACTCAAAGGCACTAAGGACTCTGTTTCCCATAATCAGGATGATACTGCCAATCCACAGGATAAGTTCGTAAAAAATATGGTCAAAATATCACCATTGGATTCATTTAATACTTCGCTTGTATGAAGCCAGGCTCTGGGGGATAATGTTTTTGACAGCTTTATGAAGTTTTGTGGAAATAGGAGATAAAGAGATGTTAGAAAGGAGTGGGACCCTGAAAAATGGCATAGTGACACATGGATTGATAATGCTGTTATCAGAGAGGTTGAAACCCTAGGTCTTTTCTAGATAACCCTATAATAGTCTGCCTTGAGGACATAGCTGCCCCACCTCCAGTCTGTGCTGAGGAATTGGCCACTCAATCTCCACCTGAAGGGATTAAACCTAGAGTAATTAATCATGTTTCACCAGATGAAACTGCAAATGAATGCCCTGAAGCAATTGGCTTGGAAGATACTTCTAATTCTTTTCATGAACCACCCCCACCACCCCTCATTTCTTCCAGACCTATAACTAGACTAAAGTTCCAACAGGCCCCAAAAGGTGAGGTACAAAGTGTCACCCATGATCCCTGGTCCATATAAGTCCTGAAACCTTGCCCAGCCTCTCCGGAGCATCAGAGAGTTCCATCTCTCTATCCCATATTAGTGACAGACCTTTCCAATATCAAAAATTTAGAATTGCCATAGCCCAAATACCCCTAAAGAGAGGTATGGAAAGATCAAAGGTGATGGTGGAGTTATACATAGAAGACAGGATTTAACACATAAATATGAATGCTGAATCATTAAATTAATAACTCTTTTAGTCTCCAGTATTTAGGAGCAGCTAGAAGTAAAAACCTAAAATTGGGAAAGTATAACCCATGTCGAACTCTGAAACATGTTCTACAACTAATCGTGGTGCTGTGCTTTTAGATTTATAGCGTTTTTGTATATAGGTTATTTTTCACAAAAAAAACTAGAAAAAAAAGTCAATTGTGATTATAAAAAAATATTTAAGCCCTTTAGCCTCCTATATTCTGGAGCAGCTAGAAGGAAAAATGTGAGGGGATCATATGGTAGCCCATGACAAGCTCAGGGATCTGTCCTGTAACCACTTGTTAAAGAGTGCTTTGAAAACTTGCTTTTTTATCTCTTTGCTTTGTATATATGTTATACTAGACAACAAAAAAAGTTAAAATTCTAAAATAAATAAATAAATAAATAAATAAATAAACAAACAAACAAACCATACAGTGGAACAACATGTAAGAAAGAGTTGGGATTCTTTCTAAGCCTACATGGAAAGTGAACCTCACTTCCCTCCCCCGTTTATGTGAGACCTGACTCCTAGGGGTGTAAACCTCCCTGGCAAGGTGGGACAGAAATCCTGGGATGAGTTAGGACTCAGCATCAAGGGATTGAAAAAACCTTCTTGACCAAAAGGGGGAAGGGAGAAATGAGACAAAATAAAGTGTCAGTGGCTGAGAGATTTCAAACGAATTGAACGATTATCCTGGAGGTTATTCTTATGCATTATATAGATACACCTTTTTAGTCTGTAGTGTATTAGAGTGGCTAGAGGGAAGTACCTGAAACTGTACAACTGTATTCTAGTAGACATGTTTCTTAAAGATGATTGTATAATGATATAGCTTTTACAATGTGACTGTGTAATGGTGAAAATTTTGTATCTGATGCTCCTTTTATCTATGGTATGGACAGATTAATAAAAATATGATAAAATAAACAAATAATGGGGGAACAAAGGTTAAAACAAATTGAATAAATCAAAATACTAGTGGTCAATGAGAGGAAAGGCTATGGTATGTATGAGCTTTTTCTTTTTTATTTGTTTTGCTGGAGAGATGCAAACTTTCAAAAAAAAATGATCATAGTGATGAATACACAACTATGTGATGATATTTTGAGCCATTGGTTGTACACCATATATAAATGACTGTATGTAAAGAATGCTTATGTGTTTGTTATAGTTTATAATTTTAAAAAGTGTCACCCATGAGGAGGTACATTATACTCCAAAAGAATTGCATGAGTTTTCCAATTTATATAGAAAGAAATCAAGGGAATATGTGTGGCAATGGATTTTAAGGGTGTGGGAATATGGTGGGAGAAATATAAAGCTGGATCAGAATGAATGTATCGATATGGGCCCACTGAGCAGAGATTCTGCATTCAAAATTATGACTTGAGGGGGTAGAAAAGGCATTAATAGTTTGTTTGGATGGTTGGCTGAAACATGGATCAAAAGGTGGCCAACATTATCTGAGGCTAAAATGCCAGAACTGCCCTGGTATAATGTAGATGAGGGAATCCAGAGGCTTAGAGAAATTGGAATGTGAGAGTGGATTTATCATGCAAAGCCTGCTCTTATACCCCAGGAATGCCTGGAGGATGCACCTTTTACCAGAACAGTGAGAAATAAATTTGTGAGATTAGCACCATCATCCCTGAAGAGCTCTGTAGTTGCACTTCTCTGTAGGTCAGATATTACTGGAGGAACTGCTGTCACTGAGCTGGAATCCTTAAACACAGTGGGGATGACAGGATCCTGAGTTGGCAGAAGCTAGGTGGCAGCACTTGATCGCCAAAGACAGGGTAGATGTGGCTATTATAATAGGCAGCAAACTCAAAGTAGGAGTTAAAATAATCTGACTTGTAGAGACTTGTGGCATTGGCTAGTAGATCATGGGGTACCTGGAAGTACAATAGATGGGCAGTCTACTAAATTCTTGTTTGAGCTGTATAAACAAAAGAGTTCTAGGTCAAGTGAACAGAAGTCTAACCTGAATTACAAAAACACAGAGTCCATGGCCCCTTAACCAATTTCCAGACTTGAAACAGTTTACAGACCCAAAGCCCCTTGAATGAAGGGGAGGCAAGGTCCCTTTGGGGGAGAAACCTGTTACACTGCCACAAATTTATACTGTTAATCTTCCTCCAAGCCTTCCCCAAGGAGACCGACAGTCTTTCACCAGGGTAACTGTGCACTGGGGAAAAGGAAATGATCAGATATTTCAGGGATTATTAGACACTGGCTCAGAAGTGACATTAATTCCAGCGGACCCAAAATGTCACTCTGGTCCACCAGTCAGAGTAGGGGCTTATGGAGGCCAGGTGATCAATGGAGTTTTAGCTCAGGTCCATCTCACAGTGGGTCCAGTGGGCCCCAGACCCATTCTGTAGTTATTTCCCCAGTTCCAGAATGCATTATTGGTCTAGACATACTGAAAAACTGGCAGAATCCCCACATCAGCTCACTAACTTGTGGAGTGAAGACTGTTATGGTGGGAAAGACCAAGTGGAAGCCACTAGAACTGCCCCTACCTAGCAAAATAGTAAATCAGAAGCAACACCAGATTCCTGGAGGGATTGAAGAGATTACTGCCACTCTTAAGGACTTGAAGGATGCAGGGGTGGTGATTCCCACCACATCCCCATTCAACTCTCCTATTTGGCCCATGCACAAAACAGATGGATCTTGGAGGATGACAGCGGATTATGGTAAACTCAATCAGGTCATACCTCCAATTGCAGCTGCTGACCCAGATGTGGTATCATTGCTTGAGAAAATCAATACATCTCCTGGTACCTGGTATGCAGCTATTGACCTGGCAAATGTTTTTTTCTCAATAGCTGTTAGTAAGGACCACCAGAAACAGTTTGCTTTCAGCTGGCAAGGTCAGCAATATACTTTCACTGTCCTACCTCAGGGATATATCAACTCTCCAGCCCTATGTCATAATCTTGTCCTTAGGGACCTTGATTGTTTCTCCCTCCCACAAGACATCACACTGGTCCATTATATTGATGATATCATGTTGATTGGACCTAGTGAGCAAGAAGTAGCCACTACTCTAGACTTACTGGTAAGGCATTTGCATGTCAGAGGATGGAAGATAAATCCAACAAAAATCCAGGGGCCTTCCACCTCAGTGAAATTTCTAGATGTCCAGTGGTGTGGGGCATGTTGAGATATCCCTTCTAAGGTGGAGGATAAGTTGCTGCATCTGGCCCCTCCTACAACCAAAAAAGAGTCACAATGCCTAGTTGGTCTCTTTGGATTTTCATGACAATATATTCCTCATTTGGGTACGCTACTCTGGCCCATTTATTGAGTGACCAGAAAAGCTGCTAATTTTGAGTGGGGCCCTGAAAAAGAGGAGGCTTTGCGACAGGTCCAGGCTGTTGTACAAGCTGTTCTGCCTCTTGGACTGTATGATCCAGCAGATCCAATGGTGTTAGAAGTGTCAGTGGCAAGAAGAGATGCTGTTTGGAGCCTTTGACAGGCCCCTATAGGAGAATCACAATGCAGACCCTAAAGATTTTGGATCAAAGCCTTACCATTTGCTGCAGATAACTACTCTCCTTTTGAGAAGTAGCTTTTGGCCTACTACTGGGCCTTAGTAGACACTGAACACTTAACCATGGGCCACCAAGTTACCATGAGAACTGAGTTGCCTATCATGAGCTGGGTGTTGTCTGACCCAACAAGCCATAAAGTTGGGCGTGCACAGCAGCACTCTATTGTAAGATGAAAATGGTATATATGAGATAGGGCAAGAGCAGGTCCTGAAGGCACAAGTAAGTTACATGAAGAAGTGGCCCAATTGCCCATGGTCTCCACTCCTGCCATGTTACCTTCTTTTCCCATACCAGAGCTATGGCCTCTTGGGGAGTTCCTTACAGTGAATTGACTGAGGAAGAGAAAACTTGGGCTGGTTTACAGATGGTTCAGCACGATATGCAGGTACCACTCAAAAGTGGATAGCTGCAGCACTGCAACCCCTTTCTGGGGTGTCCGTGAAGGACAGTGGTGAGGGGGAATCTTCCCAGTGGGCCTAACTTTGAGCAGTGTACCTGGTTGTTCATTTTGCATGGAAGGAGAACTGGCCAGAGGTGTGTTTGTGTACTGATTCATGGGCTGCTGCTGATGATTTGGCTGGATGGTCAGGGGCTTGGAGAGACCATAATTGGAAAACCAGTGACGAAGAGGTCTGGGGAAGAAGTATGTGGATAGATATTTCTCAGTGGGCTAAAACATGAATATATTTGTGTCCCGTGTGAATGCACACCAGAGGGTGACTTCATAAGAGGAAGGTTTTAATAATCAAGTGGATAAGATGACCCATTCTGTGGATACCAATCAGCCTCTTTCCCCAGCAACTCCTGTCATTGCCCAATGGGCTCATGAACAAAGTGGTCACGGTGGTAGGGATGGAGGATATGCCTGGGTTCAGCAACATGGACTTCCACTCACCAAGGCTGACTTGGCTACAGCAATCTGCCAGCAGCAGAGACCCACACTCAGCCCCTGATATGACACTATTCTCCAAGGTGAGCAGCCGGCTATATGGTGGCATGTTAATTACATTGGACCACTCCCATCATGGAAGGGGCAGAGATTTTTTCTAACTGGAATAGACACATGCTCTGAATTTGGGTTTTCTTTCCCTGCATGCAATGTTTCTGCCGAAACTACCATCTGTGGACTTATAGAATGCCTTAGCCATGATTTTGGTATTCCACACAACATTGCTTCTGATCAAGGAACTCACTTCAAAGCAAATGAAGTGTGGGAATGGGCATATGCTCATGGAATTCTCTGGTCTTACCAGAAGCAGTTGGATTAACAGAACAGTGGAATGGCCTTTTGAAAATTCAATTATGGTGGCAATACCTAGCAGCATCCACTCTATGGTGCTGTTTCCCTCATAGCCAGGATCCATGGGTCCAGGAATCAAGGAGTGGAAATGGGAGTGACACTACTCACTATTAGCCTAAGTGATCCACCAGGAATTTTTTTGCTTCCTGTCCCTGTGACCTTGAGCTCTGCTGGTCTACAGGTTTTAGTTCCAGAAAGTGGAGTGCTTCCACCAAGAGAAACAACAATGATTCCATTGAACTGGAATCTACGACTGCCACCTGGTCACTTTGGGCTACTCATGCTCCTGGATCAACAAGCCAAGAAGGGGATTACTTTACTGGCTGGGGTGATTGATCCTGACTATCAAGCAGAAATAGGACTGCAACTACACAATGGAGGTAAAGAAGGGTTTTCTTGGAATATAAGAGATCCCCTAGGTGTCTTTTAGTACTACTGTGCCCTCTGATTAATATCAATGGAAAACTGCAACAACCCAATCCAGGCAGGGCTACCAATAGCTCTCAAACTTCAGGAATGAAGGTTTGGGTCACCCCACCGGGCAAAGAAACAGGCAGTGTTTCTGAAGTGTTTGCTGAGGGTAAAGGGAACATGAAATGGATCGTGGAAGAAGGTAGTGATAAATATGAACTATGACCACATGATCAGTTATAGAAATGAGGACTGTAATACTGTTTTGTTCATGTTATAGTATTTAAGTTGTAAGATATCAAGTTTAAGAGTGAATATTACCCAAGTACTTGCACCCTATTCTGTTGAGATTCAATGCATTTCTGGTTGTACATGGGACAGGTGAGTACTGTTAGGTGAGGAAAAAAATGTGTCTGTATTGTTTGCTATTTAATGATTAAGTATGGTTTAAGTTCATATGTAGAGAGGGATGGACTCTCATGGTCAGGTTTATGTGTCAATTTGGCCAATTGGCAGTGCCCAGTCATCTGGTTGGGCAAATGCTGGCCTGTCTGTTGCTATGAGGACATTTCATGGACTTAAATCATGATTATGCTGGCTGTATCTACAGCTGATTGCATTTGTAATCAGCAAAGGGGAGTGTCTTCTGCAATGAGTGGCACTTAATCTAATCACTGGAAGGCTTTTAAGGAGGATTCAGAAGAGACAGTCACTCTTTCTGTTTCAGCTGGTAAGCCTCTCTTGTGGAGTTCATCCAGACCCTTAATTGAAGTCACCAGCTTCACAGCCTGCCCTATGGATTTTGGACTCTTCCATTCCCAAGCTTGTCCAGTCAGCCTCTCCTGAGAGTTCGTTGAGGACCTTCATCAGAGTTACCTGCTTGCAGCTGCCCTACACACCTTGGACCCTTCCATTCCCATGGTTGACCAGCTAGCCTCTCCTAAAAGTTCATTGAGGACTTCATTGGTTACCAGCTTGCATCCTGCCCTACAGACCTTGGACTCTACATTCCCAAGGTTATGTGTGACACTTTTATAAATTTTATTTCTATGGATATCTCCTGCTGACTCTGTTTCTGTGAGAATCTTAGCTAATAGTCAGTGTGAGTCAGCTTTAGCACAACACTGCTTTGCACTGGGCACCACTTTATAGCCTTTGAGCTTTGAACCATGTGAATTTATGACATATTTAAAATAAATAAAGATGTAAATGTTTCTGTTTGTCTATAACTGGTATTTTAAACAACAAAATTCTTGTAACAGTAAAAACATGAAGAATGGGACTTAAGAAATATTAAGTATCTGTTCATCAAATTTCAAATACTTCTGTTAGTGCTGCAAATGGAGTAAATCTGGAAAGATTTAAGGTTTCTGATTTCAAAATATTTAACATTATCTTTACTAAATTATTTAAGTATTCATCAGTGTTTGTGTGACATCCTAAACCATCCCTGCATGAATGGAGAGAATTATCCTAATGGGTCAATAAGGAACCCTTTCATGTGCATTAAACATGCCTTTTGCAGACCTGGACTTTGGCACTATATTGTATTTGATTAGTGGTTCCTTTTCCAAAGTTATGAAGTCTTAGCCCCACATTAGGGGAAAAAATAGATAACTAGTGGGTCTCTCCTGTACCCCACCCTCACTTCCTCCTCCTCAACCCATACTCTGTAAATCTTCACTGTTAGGGTACAAGTATAGTCACATATCTATTTTTTAAATGAAACCATTTGAACCCTTCATATAATAGATTTTCCAGAACTTCATTATTGTATCCCCTTCCCCTAAAGAACCCAGAACCTGAAAACCCACACAGTCCAGAGAAGCCAGCCCTACTTTCAAATGTCTCAAGGAGAGACAACTATAGAAACTGATCAGTCCAGTTAGCCCCAGTTTGGGGATGCCATTGCATCTGTGGCTTCCCCTCTCTCTCACTGTCAAAACTGGTTCTGAACTATATAACACATCCTTTCCACTCCTGCAACAATGTTTATCTCAGAGTGGAACTGTGTTTGGGATTCCGAGATTACAATTCTGATTTACTTTGTAGTGGAAGCTGTTCATGTCCTATATACCATTTGCAAACTGGTGTACCCATCCCACAGCTGTTGTGAGTGTTGGCTGTTAAGGGCAAACAGCCACATCCTTCTCTGAATATGGATTTTGATGAAACAAAAGCATTTTGCCTATGAGGTTACAATTGTGCCTTCTAACCCAGAGCCAGCCATCAGTCAATCGCTGATTGAAATTGGAATACAAAAGGCCAGCCCCTTGCCTCCAGATGAGCAACTCTGTGGTGCATGTTCCTGAGTGCTCTATGGGATCAGACGGCCAGGGGTGTAAATCTCCCCAGCAACGTGGGACAGAACACCCGGGATGAGCCAGGACCTGCATCAAGGGATTGAGAAAGCCTTCTCGACCAAAAGGGGGAAGAAAGAAATGAGACAAAATAAAGTTTCAGTGGCTGAGAGATTTTAAACAGAGTCAAGAGATTATCTTGGAGGTTATTCTTATGGATTATATAGAAATCCATTTTTAGGTTATGGTGTATTGGAGTGACTGGAGGGAAGTACCCGAAACTGTTGAGCTGTGTTCCAGTAGCCTTGATTCTTGAAGATGATTTTATAACTATATAGCTTTTGTAATGTGATGGTGTGGTTATGAAAACCTTGTGTCTGCTCCTCCTTTTATCCAAGGTATAGACAGATGAGTGAAAAAATAAGGATAAAAATAAATAACAGGGGGGATAAAGGGTAAAGAAAATGCGTAGTTTGAAATATTAGTGGTCTATGAGAGGTAGGGGTAAAGGGCATGGGGTGTATGATTTTTTTCTTTTTTATTTCTTCTTCTGGAGTGATGCAAATGTCCTAAAAATGATCATGGTAATGAATACACAACTATATGATGATATTGTGTATACCATGTATGGACTGTATGTGTGTGAAGATTCCTCAACAAAAATATTTTCTAAAAAAGCTTTGATAAAGTGGTGCTTCATAATAAATGAATTAGAGATACCAGAACTGCCATGGCAGACTCTTGGGAAAAAGAACAAAGGCTCAGAAAAGTGGCCATGATAAACTGTATTTAAAGAAACCCAACAAAAACAAAATATTGCTAGCCAACTGTGTTTTTTCTTTGAGAAACCAAACTTCAGAAACAAAGGTGCCAGTTTAAAGATTTTGCCTATCCCACTAATGATAAAATCTAGAATGAATTCGAGTGTTGATTGATGTACATTCCAACAGGGCAGGGACTGCCTCTCTTCCTCACCATGCTATCTCTAGTAGCTGGCACAAGACCTAGAACATAGTACAGATTCAATAAATATGTACTGAATGAATGAATGGACAGATGCTTGGATATATATTGTAGTATATGCAAAAAATATTTCATGAAGGCAATTATGTCAATATTTTCTTCTTTGACTTCTGAATACTACCTCATGGCAAGGAAAATCTTCCCACGTAGAGCTTATAAAGGATTTGGTCAATGCTTTCAAGCACTTTTAAGATTTGTTTTCTTACAATCAATACACCTTAATTTTTCTACTGTCATGGTTGACACAGGTCATCATATCATTGTGGCTTTATATTTAAGTTGTTCTGTCCCCCAGACTTGATGCCAGCCATTTACTTCAAGAGCACTTTTCTTTCCCCTGGAGATGAGGTGAGGTGGGGCAGAGGGGAAAAGAAGTACTGCCTTGTGTCGAGAACTCCTACAGCAGAGGATAGACTTAAAGCAAAAATCAATTTACGTTTAAAACATTCCAAAATTTAAAAAGAAGGGAGGTCAAAGTAAAAACTTTTTTCAGGTGGAAGGAATAGCATTATACTGATTCTGAGGAGCTATGAATATTTGAGAAGCCAAAAGAAGGTCAGAGGTGTTATAAATGACAATGATAAAGGACTTGAGATTAAGTTTGTGAGATAAGCAGCCATTAACTCACACAAGGCCTCTGAAAAGTTAAATTTTAGAAGTGTCATGGGCCAATTTAAATTTTGCAAAGATCAGTCTAGCTGTTTTGTAAAAAATTAACTGGTGTAAGAAGAAATAAAAGCCTGGACCGGGGAAGTTGCAATGGGAATGGAGGCTGGTTGGTAGTGTTAGGTTGCTAAGACTTGGTAACCCATTGATTGTTGGGAATAAGGACAAACGAGGAGTAAAGGCAAGTGAGATTTTGAGCCTGAGTTGGTAATAAAAGAATGTGGAAGGAAAGGCAATATGCGAGGAACAATGCGGAGTACATTTTGAAGCCCATAAAGGGGCCTGTAGAATATCTAAGCAATTTGGAATGTTTGGCTGCAATTCAAAGACAGGATAAAGTGGGAGATAAAATTTGGGAGCCAACTACTTACATATGATCCTATGACAGCAATTAGGTAGGATAAGTTCGCTGAGAGAGTGAGTAAAAAAAAAAGAGATAAATGACTCTAAACAGATTTTAGGACATTTTTTAATATGCAGTTATAAATTAGAGTTCTATGCCTTATTTCTAGTAAGAATACTGATAATGTCTGAACATCTACTTTTCAACTTAAGTAAAAATGGGAAAAAATTTCAAACGGGAAATTATTTCACAGTGCTTGCAGCTCACAACATGATTAGAATTAAATAACATTTTTGTGAGAGGTTGATTCTTCATTTTCAAATGCAGAAATCATGTCAGATAGAATGAATATTGCTATAAATAAGCTCATACAATAGACAACTCCAAAACACTCCAATTTTGGAAATGAAGCCATCAGCAGTCTAATTATATTGGCAAGAAGAGAGGAGACTAAGGCCAAACAAGAATTGTAAAGAACAGATGGCTGTCCTCAGGTGACAAATATTTAACATGATCCACAACACAATTTCTCAGTAGGTTGAAAACATATTAATGACCTAAGATTTATTTTAACTTTCTCTGCTTCAATTAAAGTGAACCTGCTCCTCAGCTTTCTCAGTTCATTGTGATATGTATGCCGTTGAGGATTGAATATTGACCTGAATTCTATTGACAAAGTGGACAAGGGCTATTGGTCAGAGGTTCCTAAATATTCTGAGTTCACAGGACCCTTACTGTCTCAACATTTGCTTTTTTCCCTTTTTTTCACAGCACTCTTGGGCCAAAAGAATTACCTAACAGTCCCATGGATTAAGTGGTTAGGTCTAAATAACTTAATAAGTATTATGTCCTAACAACTCAGTAGCCATTTGAAAGAATAAAATTAAACAGAAATTGAAAGTAAAAGTTATTTTATGTCATTCTTGTATGACCACAGTTATTTACTAATGGAATGTGAGTACCCATTAGGCGGTGCACAACTTCTCAAACCTTATTCTCAAAGGGACACCACTAACCTCATTTCCTGTTCTACACTAAGTTTTGTACAACACTTGCTTTTAGTCACAGCAACTGTGGAAAAACAAGCTTCTAGAAGATATGACAGTGTTCAAAGTGATGTGAAATCTGTGGATTCCTTTGAGTATTTGATGAGCTACTTGGTGTATTCTCTGTCTTTGTTTCCCTTGAAAATTTAAGCTATCCCGCATCTACCCTATGGATTTTCTGTGGCACACCGAGGTACCGTGGCACCTTGTTTGGGACCTGTGGCTTTAGGGGATTTGCAGGCAATCAGAAATCAGAACGGGACCAGGAGACAGAAGAATGTTGTGGAGGTTGTGTCTTCAGATGGCCAAAGGGTCTTCACTGCAAAAACCCAAATCATTGAATTCATAAGATGCTTCCATAATTTGGTCCTAATTAGGCATCAACATGAGTTTGCATAACTCCTTTTCCTGAAGAATATAATTAACTTTCAAGGTAAAGTCATTCTCTGCAGCAACAGCATCTTATCCTAAGGTCCTTTCAGAATTCTTGAGTGTAAGACGGTGAGACTATGTCAGTGAGTAGAAGCCAGGAATCATGTAGGTCTGACAAGGCGTGATTTGTTTTCCTCTGGGAGTATTTTGAGATATTTCCTTGGCACTTTGTTGAAGGACACAATGTCAGAGCTATTGTCTAGTAGAGGGGATGGGAAATGATTATGCTTCTAATCATTACCAAACATAGAGATATTTTATTAGGTGAATGAAATATTAGGCTCCTACATCACCTTAATTGTGTTCCAAATTGGATTCCAAAATTAAATCCTTGTTTCCTGTCCTATATTGCTTACTTGCTTTTTTTTTTTTACTGCTTTGACAACATAACCCTTATAACTTACAATTTATCAACTCTCTAATATAATCATCATCTAGAACAAGATTTCTTCCAGCTCCTAGTATAATTATGAGGAAGACTTATCTCCCTTCTCTTGGTATCCCCAGGATCACCCTGATTCTAGGATGCATAATCTATGAAGGGAAAAGAAAAAGGAACAATTACTTATTTTTTCTAGTGCTTATTCTGTAATATGCATTTTAACTACCTTAACAAACGTAGAGCACAAAACTTTTCTGATGTGAGTAGACCTGTCTGCTCTTCACTGGTGAGGAAAATCCTTCTTGGATTAGTAAGTGCTAAGTGGGAATTCAAATACCAACATCTATGTTCTTTTTACTATACCATACTACCTCTTTCCTTCTCTAGGTTACTGGAATTTAATTTAAAGCCTACATCTGATCTCCATCTCTCTAATCTAGTAACATAAGCCCAAGAGCAAGCCAAGATTCTAGGGCCAAAGGGGTGAATGTCCCAACAATCCATGTACAGAGAAATCTTTCATACTGTGTCCCTCAGATTCCTGAGTTGAAATCATGAGGACACCAAAGTTGAGAAGTTTTGCCAAAGAATCCAAAGAAACATGGGTCCAAAAGAAGATTATATTTGGTATTAGAAGATAATTAGAGATCATTTTTCATGTTTATATCAGTTTGTAATATGATATTATACATGAGGAAACTGAAGGTCAAAGTAGTTAATCTATGGTCTCAAATTATTAATGAGCTGGGTTTGGAACCAGGTAACTTGACACCAAATCCAGAGTTTTTTCTACTATGCCACAAAGCCTTTTGCCCATCATGGGATTTAAATTTTTTTTAATAAACAACATAATAGTACATATTAATGGCAGAAAAATTAGAAAATGCATAAATACATAATATGGAAATAAAAATAGAATTTACCCAGAATCCTGCCCCTAGAGATAATCACTTCTGTCAAGACTTCTCTGTGTTTATATTCATATATATATTTTAAATGTGATCCTTTTATGTCTGGTGGTTTGTAATCTCTTTTTACTCAATATTTTGTAAGTGATTTTTAAAATTTAATAAATATATTTGGGATCCTTTTTGATATCATACCATACCATAATATAATGTACAAAAATTTATGTATATCTGTCTCTCTTACCCTTTCTTGTGGACTTTTATGCTTTTTCCTAATTTGTTGCTGGCTGCTATTATAAATATTTCCATAAACACACATAACATATACATACACACACACATATATTTGCAAACTGTTTGCTCAATTTCTCAGGAGATATTTCTAAAAGTACAGCTCCAAGAACAAAGTATGGGAATTATTTTAAGGTTTCTGACTCATGTGTCTGAGCAGGCTGTCCACTGCTCCTCATCATTGCTAGCATAGGTCTGACCGTCCTTTTGAAATCTTTGCCAAATATATGTGAAGGATAATTTTCTCTTATTGTTTTATATCATGTATCTTTTATTACAATTAAAGTTGAACTTTTAAAGTTTATTAACCGTTTTTTCTTTGCCAAGAAGCAGTCTAGTGTGGTGGTTGGAAGGACACACATTACCTGAAATGATACCCCAGCTTCACACTTAATAGCAAGATATCTGGATTCTAAAAGGTTTCCTTTCACACATCCATGCTTGCTTTTCCTCTCTGAGCTTTCTTTCTTATGCCTAAATGTGTGATTATTTCCAATTCTAGGATTTTTGGTCTTATAATCTGTGAAAAGAAAGTTTTACCCTAGATTAAGTTTCTCTCCAGTATGAACATTTTGGTAACCAACGAATATTCTAATCTTTCCCAGAGGCAGAGCAAGACTGATAAGAAGATATCTTGCAATGTTTTCTAGATTCTGTGATTCTTTTTGAAAGGTTAATATGTCTGAAGAATTCTGGAGTAATAATACCCCTTGGTTGTTATATATACATTTCTGGCTTGTTGGGCTAGCCTAATTTTCTGCTATTATATTGATTCATGTTGGTAAATGAAACCTGGACTCTTTTTTCATCAAATGACAATTCCCACTTGTGTTCTGTGTGATAGAAAGGATTTGGGCTTGCTTTTCCTGTGTTCTTTATGTTTTCACTTGTTTCCAATTATGCATAGATTATCCTGGAGACAGATCAGTATGTTTCCCTTTTAATATAGTTGATGATCACATAATCACTGCTATTAAGTGAAGCAATTTATGACAATTTTATCTAAAGAAAAATAGAAGCCCCAAAATTTGTCCTTCTCATGCCCAATTCCAATTAAAGTTAAAATAAACTTTAGTGTGCATTGTATAGAAGAGATAAAGATGCTGGTAGAAAGCCATACTTATGAGAGGATCTGTAACTAGCCTCGAGATGTTGAGGTTTTTATCTAGTCTTCTGAATCTTTCATCCCATTTCCAACTGCATATTCAGACTCACTTTCTTATAATCAGTCCCAGGATAAATATTCACGTCCCTTATATAGATTGTGCTCCGATGTATCTATCCCTTCAGGACAAATAATCAACTCTCAGAAATTGCCAATGAAGAATCCTAATACTTTTTAGTTTCTTTGTTTTCCAAAATTATCAATGACGTTTGTATTTAAATGGTCAGCTATCACTGTAGGGAAGAAATTGAAGTACCTGTTTATAGTGGATATTTGTCATTTGTGGCTCCCCAGGATCTTTTGAACCCCTTCCCTTTCTAGATTTTCACAATTTCCCGTGCTGCAATTTTTGCTTTCCCAAAATACTATTCAGAACTCACTTCTCCTGAATCCTTTGACCCTAGGCTGAGGGCATGGAATCTAGTTTCCATCCTTCACACTTCTGAAATATTGGTTCAAAAGTAAGCAACCAGAATACATGGCATTTGGTTTTTCCTGGAGTGGGTGGCAGCTGGGATTTGCAGCTTTGGGTAGGAGGATTTCTTTACCAGGCCACATCCTTGTGTGAGCTCCTGATGCTCGGCCCCTACCCCTTTAACAGATTTCTTTAGACCTTCCAGTGACCCTATGATGCCCTAGTGACAACAAATTCCATGTCGGCTTGGATTAGGTGAAATGCATTCTGTTCTTTACTAATTAATGAAAAAATATTAAAATTTTTTTTTATCAAAATGATATGCACTTCGTTTTAAAAAATAAAAGTGTTATAATAAATATCTGGCACCTCAGCATCAGTCTCAGCTTCCAGTCCCATTGCCCAGAGATGTTCACTTTCAACAACTTTTCTTGATTCTTCTGATACTTTCCCTTCCTCCATATCTAAATGACATATGCATATCACCTTTATGTCATTTATCACATATAGATATATCTATTGACTTGAAATTGATGGGTTTCTCTAATTTACACTCAATTCTCTTCCTCCCCCGATCTTCTTAATATCTTTTAAAAAATATTTAAGTCAGTGGGCAGTGTTCATTACGCACATATTGTTTATTAAAAAAATCAAGTAGCATGCTATAATTGTATTTATATTATAATGGTATTTGTTCAGCCTTTTTCTGGAGTTAATAATAGTCAATTTCTTTATTTTTTTTGCTTGGTTTTCAACACACCTTTTCAAATTTTCTGGCAGGTCACTTAGATGCTCATCACTGCTACTTTTGCCAATGTTTAAATACATCACAGAAACTGGAGCCCTTAACCTGGAGTCCTCATTCTTCCTGCTTCAATGGGGGCTGTTTTCTCTTGAGGTCCAGTCGTGGCTGTCCTGCTGGGAGTCCACTGTGCAGGTTTCTCATGTAGGAACCTCCGATTTGGATACCATGTCTACCCCTTCTGGGTTTGACTAGCAGCTTCTGGAAAATAAACCCATGGGAGGAAATTGATTTGAATCCTTGCACTTTTGCACATTTGCTATTTGTCCTTCACACTGGATTTTTTCCCCATAGCATTTTCCTGTGAGCAACACTTCTTTTTTTCAATAAGGAGTAAACACTTCTGTTGTTACTTTTAAAAAAATCATCATTTAGTGTGTACAGGTGGTTGAGTGGTAGAATGTTCTCCCTCCATGTGGGAGATACAGGTTTGATTCCTGGACCATGCACCTTCCCCCTAAAATTGTCACTTATTTGCACAGAAATTAATTCATGGTAATTATTAAAGTGAGTATAACTGGTGTTTGTATGTTTAGTGGACATTTTCATATCTGAATATAGTTTTCCATGATTAAAAGTAACTAAATATCTTACAGTGTCAAATTTGTGAAATATCCTATATACCACCAAAATAAGGTGAATGCTATTGATAGTTATTTGCCTATTCTCCTCAGGGGCTGAGAAAATGTTTTGAACTATGAGAACAACTGAATTCATGATTTGTTATGTGTTGCCAGTTGGGAAGATTAGAACTCTGTTTTGGATGTTATCATTTCTAACAAAAGCCACCAGGCAGATGCTGACATTTACAGGTATTAGCATGACTTCTTTTCTGCTTCTCTTCACTGCCAGAAATCTTGTCTTCTTTCATTAATCCAAACATTGAAATGAAAAGTTCAAAAAACACAAACATGTGGGTTGAAATATTCAGATGTCAAAAAATGATGTAAAAAATATTAGGTAACAACAGGCGGTTTCCATGGAAATAAGCTAATAAGATTAAATTCCACAGAAAACTCTGGTCAAGCTCTATAAACATCTCCATGAAAAATAGCAATCCTTAAGTCCTTATTAAGCAATCCTTGGGAATTTTTGCAGGGGAACACTTGTACTTATGTAAATTCTGCACTAATGATAAATTAGGAACTTCTCACTATCCAAAGACTTCACTCTCTCCTCCTCCATTTTTTTCATCTTATTCAGGTGTTGAATTATATATGTTTTGTTACTATCTCTGCCACTTAATTGTGATCTCCAGGAGAATTGGACTCTTGGTTGATGCCTCTTTGTGTTTACCTCATCGGCTGCCATTTTACTTTGCACATAGAAGGTATTCAGTGTCTATATAGTTAAGTCTTTAAGACAATCTTTGGCTGACAATCTACTAGATTCAACAAAGTGACTGAATTTTTCCAATAAAAGAATGAGAAATAGAAGTTGTATAGAAAAAGACATTAAGGTAAACAGTGAGATAATAATGTACAGAGAACATGGGTAAATACAAGGACATGTCTTTTAAGAAATTCATTTAAAAATTTCACAATAATTTAATGCCTTTGAGATGTTCAGAAGACACTTTTCCTTTTTTTAAATTATTTTTCTTTTGCATGGGCAGGCACCAGGAACCGAACCTGGGTCTCTAGCATGGCAGGGAAGAACTCTGCCTGCTGAGTCATCCTGGCCCACCCCAGAAGATACTTTTAAATAACATAGAAGGATATTGATTTTGACTAAGCAAGGACTTGATTCTTGCCCTTCTCTTGTTAGTATTAAAACAATATGTTAATAATAGCCTTTCAAACAATCTTCCTTCAGAAAAGCCTTTCTAAACATACAGGCCTTTTAAAGTCCCTCTATTCAAATTCTTGATTTTTAAAAGCCTTAGAAAACTGGAAAGGTCACTGTTTTAGTTTGCTAAGGCTTCCAGAATGCAACACACTGGAGATGGATCAGCTTTTAAGAAGGGGATTTATGTAGTTAGAAATTTATAATTCCTCAGAAGAAAGGCAGCTAGCTCTCCCCTGAGTTTCTCTGTCACCTGAGAAGGTACTTGACAACATCTGCTGGCCTTCTTTCCTGGCTTCTGAGTTCCAGCAGCTTTCCTGGGGGTGTGTACTTTCTGTATCTCCAAACGTCTGGGTCTGAGCTGCTAAGCTCTCTTCTGGTCTCTCTCTTTTAAGCCTCCAGCTAATTAAACATCACTCATTGCAGAAGGCACTCTGCTTCGCCGACTGAAGATGTCATCAGCTATAGATGAATTTCACATGCTCATGATTTAAGCCCACAGCAACAGAACAAGTGTGTACCATCACCTGTCCAAGCTGACACCTCAACCTAACTATAGTAACTTTTTATCATAATGGCAAAAGATGAAAAAATGAATTAAGGAGTCATACCCAGAACTAGATATATTAATTTGGGGAGAAAAGTAAAAACCAGAATGCCCAGTATGTGGCATTTAATTAATGTGATTTAATTAATCTGGGAAACATACTTTTAGATTTGACAACTCACTCACCATTTCATTGTGTTTGTTTATCTAACAATACTCCTGGGCCTATTATAATGTCTTGTAATAGAACTGAACTAAAGCCTCATAAAATTCTAAACACATATCTATTTAAATCAACTTTCTCTTAATCTCTTTGACTGATAGGGAGGATGCAGGTTCCTTGAGAGCATGGTTGGCTTACTTTGCACAGCCCTAAAATCATGGCATGCACACATGGTGTTTAGAAGTTGTGCTGGTTTGAAACTGTCATGTACCTCAGAAAACCATGTTGTTTAATTCTCCTTCACTATTTCTGGGTAGGATACTTTTGATTGTTTCCATGAAGATGTGACCCACCCATTCAAGGTGAGGTCACTTACTGGAGTCCGTTAAGAGGAAAACATTTTGGAAAAAGCTCAGAGCCAACAAAGCCCACATAGTCAGAGATCTTTGAAGATGCAGAAGGAAAATGCCCCCAGGGAAGCCTTATGAAATGAGGAGAGAAAGCTAGCAGAAGTTACCATATGTCCTTCCCAGCTGAGAGAAATCCTGAACTTCATTAACCCTTTCTTTGGAGTTAAAGTATCTGTCTCTGGACGCCTTAGTTTAGACATTTCCACCACCTTAAAACTGTAAATTTGCAACTTAATAAATGTACTTTTTAAAAGCCATTTTGTTTCTGGTATAGTGCATTCCAGCAGCTTAACAAACTAAATATAAGTATTTTTTGATACTGATTAAAGTGGGACATTTTTCTCTTCCTTATGGATTTTCTATTTGATTACTTCCAAGTTGTCATTATATGCATTAGAAGATCAGTGGCTATGAAATTATGTGAGTTTCTCAACTGCTTAGGAGACACTGAATGTTGCCTCTGGATAAATTAGTCAATTGTAGAACAGAAGCAATGAAGGAGGGTCCAGTTCCTGTTAGAGTTATTGTTTCTTTTCTCCTCAGAAAGGAAATCGTTTGTACCTTGACATAAATCTCCCTAATTCCAGTTAGGTCTGGTGCAAATGTGTGTGAATGGTTCAGAACAATTAATCATCAAGTCTGAATGAGCAGCTAACATCTCCAGGGCATAGCTCTAAATCAATAATAAAATTTTTATAGAAGGACATCACTTTACTAAAGCCAATAGTTAGACATCTTGAGCAACAGATTGAGATTTAAAGCTGAATAAAACATTTCTCACTCCTTATTTCATCTACTGGCTGCATCTAAATGTTCAAAATCTAGAAACTAAAATATATTTTGTGTATGTGCTGGCTTGAAAGGATGTATGTACCCTAGAAAAGCCATGTTTTAATCCTAGTCCCATTTTGTAAAGGCAGCTGTTTCTTCTAATTCTTGAAACTGTAATTAGATCATCTCCCTGGAGATGTGACTCAATCAAGAGTGGTTGTTAAACTGGATTAAGTGGAGATGTGTCTCTACCCATTCTAGGTGGGTCTTGATTACTTTACTCAAATCCTATAAAAAAAAAAGAAACATTTTGGAGAACGAAGCAGATTCAGAGAAAGCAGAGAAGAATGACATAGCCACAAGAAGCAGTGAGTCCACCAGCCAGTGACCTTTGGAGATGAAGAAGGAACCCAGGGAGGTTCATGAAACAGGAAGCCAGGAGAGAGAGCTGGCAGATGATGCTGTGTTCACCCTGTGCCCTTCCAGCCCAGAGAGAAACCCTGACTGTGTTCACCATGTGCCTTCTCACTTGAGAGAGAAGCCCTGAACTTCATCGGCCTTCTTGAACCAAGGTATCTTTCCCTGGATGGCTTAGATTGGACATTTCTATAGATTTGCTTTAATTGGGACACTTTCTCAGCCTGAGAAGTATAAACTAGCAACTTATTAAATTCCCCATTTTAAAAGCCATTCCGTTTCTGGTATATTGCATTCTGGCTGCTAGCCAGCTAGAACAGTGTACCTTAAACTTTTAATGTTTCTTCTTCCCCTGGACTATTACTAAAATGGTCAACTAATAGGTAGTATATTTATTGTTATTGTTATAATTATTATTATTATTTTGCATGGGTAGGTACCAGAATTCAAACCCAGGTCTCCAGCATGGCAGGTGAGGGCTCTGCCACTGAGTCACTGTCGCACTGCCCAGGTTATTATTTATTTATAAATAAAAACCATCTATTGCTAAAAGCATTTCTCTTCATGGTACTTTGTGCAAATTACATGGATAACACTGACTTTGGAAGACTAGTTAAGCCTTCCTTTCTTATTTCTCTTTTCCAACAAGCATGCTGTAAAATGTTCTAATTTAGTAGCAAATTATTGATAGAATTCTAAATAACAATTTTTAAAGATTAGATACTGGAATAATTTAAGTGAATAAAAAGGAATACTGTAGCTTAAATTATATCACTTGTTTTCAGGTTTTAGACAATTTAATTATATTTCCAGAAGAATTAACAAAATAAATGCTATCTTACTTCTTAAGCATGTTTTTTTTCTGATTAAGAAGATGACATTGGTTTTAGAAAATTAGAAAATCATACAAAATAAAGATAAAATGGTCTCCTCATATCCTGTGATAACAATATAAACTGATATGACATTTTGGAGACTAATTTGGCAATATTTATTTTTTGAAGCATATAATCTAAAACCAAGCAATCACCTTTTAAGAATTTATTTGAAGAAATAACTGCCTAAGCAAGTCAAGATATGTGAGAATAGCCTCCAAGCATGTCTCTTAGTAGCAAGAAAATCAACAAAGTAAATGTTCATTAATAAGCATAAAGTTAAAAAAATTATGAGTTTATTGATTATTTAGAATGTGACTCATTCAACAAAGACTTATTGAGCACCTATGATGTGCTCAATGTATATATAACCACTCGGATATAGCAATAAAAACAAACCAAAAAAATCTCTGCCTCCCTGAAGCTTATATTTTAAGACAGGAGACACACAATAAACAACATAAGTAAGTAAATTTTATACCATGTTTGGAGGTGAACAGCAATATACAGATAGTATAAATATATGTGTGTATGTATAAATATGCATAAATATGTCTTTGTAGACTTAGAAAAACATCAAAAGAGACATGCCTAAAATTGTTGATATAGTTCCTACTCAAGTGTGAGTTGTGGGAAAGCAGAGGGAAAGGGAGAGCAAACATCAATGAATATAAACATATTATATTCATAAAATATAATGTGGTAGAATTATAAGTGATTCTTTTTTATTTTAGTGCTTATTTTCAGAATTTTTCAAATTAAATAAAAATAATGAACATATATGCCATTGTTCAGATAAAATATTCTTAATTCTTTAAACTCCATAAATCTTTAATGGATTTCTTTGCAATAGTTTTCTGTATCTCTGATGACAATGAAATGATCGCATGGTTCTTACAACATTGGAAGTTCAAGGCCATTGAGTATTTCTTTTTTAAACTTTTTTTTATTGTGTAATATAACACATATACAAAGCAAAGAAATAGAAAACCAATAGTTTTCAAAGAACTCTTGAAAAAGTGGTTACAGGATAGATCGCTATCCTGTTATGGGCTACCATATGATCCTCTCTTATTTTTCCTTCAAGCTGCTCCAGAATATAGGAAGCTAGTGGGCTTAAATACTTTTTTATCATCACAATCGACCCTTTTTTTCCCTTCCTTTTCTGTGAACAATAACATTTATACAAAAAAGTTATAAATTTCCAAGCATAACACCACAATTAGTTGTAGAACATATTTCAGATTTTGACATGGGTTACAATTTCATAATGTTAGGTTTTTATTTCTAGCTGCTCTAAAATACTGGAGACTAAAAGAGATATCAATTTAATGCTTCAACATTCATATTCATTTGTTAAATCCTATCTTCTATATATAATTCCACCATCACCTTTAATCTTTCCATACCTCTTATTGGTTGTTTGGGCTATGGCAATTCTAAATTTTGATATTGGAAAGGTCTGTCACTAATGTGGGGTAGGGAGATGGAACTATCTGATGTTCTGGAGAGGCTGGGCTAGGTTTCAGGACTTATCTCAACCAGGGACCCATCTGGAGGTTGTAGGTTTCTGGAAAGTAACTGTAGTGCATGGAACCCTTGCAGAATCTTATAATTTGCCCTAGGTGTTCTTTAGGATTGGCTGGAATGGTCCTGGTTGGGGGTTGGCAGGTTATGATAAGTAGCAAGATCTACCTGAAGCTTGCATAAGAGCAACCTAGAGCTTGCATAAGTAGCCTCTCGACTCTATTTGAACTCTCTTTCCCAGTGATACTTTATTAATTACACTTCTTTTCCCCCATTTAGCCAGGATGGAATTGTTGATCCCACAGTTCCATGTCTGGATTCATCCCTGGGAGTCATCTCCCACATTGCCAGAGAGACTTTCACCCTTGGATGTCTTGTCCTACATAGGGGCAAGGGCAATGATTTCACTTGCAGAGTTGGACTTAGAGAGACTGAGGCCACATCTGAGCAAAAACAGAGGTCTTCCAGAAATAACTCTTAGGCATGCCTATAGGTAGTCTAAGCTTCTATGCGACCTAAAAGTAAGCCTCTATGCTTCATAAGAGTAAGCTTCTATGCTTCATAAGAGTAAACCTCATGATTGAGAGCATGACCTATTGATTTGGGTGTCCCTAAAGTTTGATACAGTATCAGGGGATTCCCTGATGGTAAGGTTTAATAGGTCCATAGTCTTTCTCCCCTCCCTCAGGGGACTTTGCCAATACTTTTAGATTATCTGGTTAATATACTTCAGGATGTTTCCAGGCATTGCAATAATCTACACGGGATTAAAGGACCTCTTTCTTATTCTGTGCTTCCTGTGTTTCAGCTGTATAGCTCAAATGAGCTATACAGATAGGTTGAATTAGATTACACACTACAGAAAATTTCAGTTCCACACCAAATAAACCTTTCTTCCATTGGTCTCAAAAAGTATGTGTAGTTCTAAAACATAGACACTGTCTTCCCTACCCCTATGTTCTGAATTACTTTAAGCCCAACCTCTTTGGCTTCATTCTTATCTCTAAATATCAGGTTATATACATATAAAACTTCTCAAAATCCAGAAGTAGCCTCTCAAAATCCAGAAATAATAATCACACTATCTGATAAATAAATCTGATAAATATCAGATTTAATATGTCTGCTCTAAAAGCTTACAATCTAGGCCCCTGTTTTCTTATAAGCATTTTCTAAAGGTGACCATACCATTGTTATTTTTTTGTTTCTGGCTTATTTTGTCTCACCAAATGTCCTACATGGTCATTCACATCATTGCATGCTTCATAACAATGCTCCTTTTTGTAGCAGCACAGCCTTCATTTATAAGTATACATCATTGTTTGCCATTGAAGTTCTCCATCAACGCATCCTTCAGCCCCCTGCATTCATTGGGCATCTTGTAGAAGGCCGAAAGTCCACAGTCCATCAACATTCTCAATTTTAAATAATTTCATTGTTCTCAAGAGATAGAAAACCAATAACACAACCTCACCAAATAGGAGATCTAAACCTCCTCTTAAATCTTGCCCTTCCCCCCATTATTTACCTCTGCTGTTACTGTGGTAGTCCTGATGTTTCCTTTTGAACACAGCTCATAGCATGCAATAGCAGTTTTCCCCCTGAATCCGGGACTTAGACACTCTTTATACAAGAATCATATCTTTGAAGTAATTCTTACAGGAACTCATTCATACTTCCAGTGTGAGTCAGTGGAGTATGTAGGTCTATACAATCCCTTTCAATGTTGTTCATCTTCACTATGGTAATATTACTCTAGACCCACTAGTGAATCACCTTCACTCCTATCTATTCCCTTACATTGGAGTTCAACCTCACTAGCTACTGGTTCACCCATCCCTAGTGTCTATGTATCCCTATGTCCCCTGTATTCTATATTATAAGTCTCTTATTATATCTTTATGCTGATCATAAAATTGGAATCAAACAGTATCTGTCCTTTTGTGTCTGGCTAATTTCACTCAGCATTATGTACTCAAAGCATATCCATCTTGTCATGTGCTTCAGGACATCATTTTGTCTTACTGCTGCATAATATTCCATCATATGTATATACCAATTTTGTTGATCCACTTGTCTGTTGATGGCCATTTTGTTTGTTTCCATCTTTTGGCGATTGTGAATAATGTTGCCATGACATCAGTGTGCAAATGTCTATTTGTGTCATTGCTTTCAGCTCTTCTGGGTATATATCAAGTAGTACTATTGCTGGGTCATAGGGCAGCTCAATATTTAATTTCCTAAGGAACTGCCAAACAGTCTTCTATAGTGGCTGCACCATTGTACATTCCCACCAGCAATGCATAATTGTCCCAGTTTCTCCATATCCTCTCCAACATTTACAGTTTCTTGATTGTTTAATAGTAGCCATTCTTATAGGAGTGAAGTGGTATCTCATTGTAGTCTTCATCTGCATTTCACTTTTAGCCAGTGAAAATGAGCATCTCTTCATGTGCTTGAGCCATCTGTATTTGCTCTTCAAAAATATGCCTATTCATATCTTCAGTCCATTTGATAACTGGATTGTTTGCTCTTTTGTTGTTGAGTTGTATGATTTCTTTCTATATACAAGAAATCAAACTTTTGTCTGATATGTGATTTCCAAATATTTTCTCCCATTGAGTTTGCTGCCTCTTCACCTTTTTGACAATATCTTTTGAGTTGTGGAAGCATTTGATTTTGAGGAGTTCCCATTTATCTATTTTTTCTTTTGTTGCTTGTGCTTTTGTTACTTGTACTTTTGTAAAGTTTAGGAAGCAATCTCCTATTACCAGGTCTTGAAGATGTTTCCCTACATTTTCTTCTAGAAGCTTTATGGTGCTATTTCTTATATTTAGCCATTTGATCCAC
This sequence comes from Myrmecophaga tridactyla, assembly GCA_004026745.1. Taxonomy (NCBI): domain Eukaryota; kingdom Metazoa; phylum Chordata; class Mammalia; order Pilosa; family Myrmecophagidae; genus Myrmecophaga; species Myrmecophaga tridactyla. Next base: position 4,168 of record PVIY010008974.1, on the reverse strand, counting down.
TTTGAGGTAATTTTTGTGTGGGGTTTAAGAAAGGGGTCCTCCTTCATTCTTTTGGCTATTGATATCCAGTTCTTCCATGCAAAATTATTAAAAAGAATATTTTATCCCAGTTTGGAGGATTTGGGGGCTTTGTCAAAAATCAATTGATCATAGATTTAGTTGTCTATTTCTGCACTCTCAATTTGATTCCATTGGTTAGTGTGTCTGTCTTTGTGCCAGTACCATGCTGTTTTGATCACTGTGGCTTTATAATAGGTTTTAAAGTCAGGGAGTGTTAACCTTCCCCTTTCTTTCTTCTTTTTTAGGATGCTTTTAGGTATTCAGGGTCTCTTTCCCTTCCAGATGAATTTGGTAGTTTGCTTTTCCAAATCTTCAAAGTAGGTTGTTGGAATTTTGATTGGCACTGTGTTGAATCTGTAGATCAATTCTGGGAGAATTGACATCTTAACTATATTTAGCCTTCCTATCCATGAGTAGGGAATATCTTCCCACCTATTTAGATCTCCTTTGATTTCTTTTAGCAATGTTCTGTAGTTTTCTGTGTACAAGTCCTTTACATCCCTAGTTAAGTTCATTCCTAAGTTTTTTACTCTTTTAGTGCTATTTTGAATGGGTTTTTTTCCTTAAACTGACTCCTTAGCTAGCTCATTGCTTGTGTATAGAAATGTTATGATTTTTGCACATTGATTTTATATCCCACCACCTTGCTGAATTTATTTATTAGCTCAAGTAACTTTGCTGTAGATTTCTTAGGATATTCAATGTTTAGTATCATATCATCTGCAAATAATGAGAGTTTTACTTATTCCTTTCCAATTTGGATGCCTTTTATTTCTTTGTCCTGCCTGATTGCTCTAGCTAGAACTTCTAGCATAATGTTGAATAATAGTGGTGACAGTGGGCATCCTTGTCTTGTTCCTGATCTTAGGGAGAAGGCTTTCAGTCTCTCTCCATTGAGTATGATGCTGGCTATTGGTTTTTCATATATTCCCTTTATCATACTGAGGTAGTTACCTCTGATTCCTATAGTGTTTTATCAGAAGAGGATGCTGAATTTTGTCAAATGCTTTTTCAGCATCAATTGAGATGACCATGTGATTTTTCCCTTCTGTTTTGTTAATGTGCTATATTACACTAATTGATTTTCTTGCATTGAACCATCCTTGCATTCCTGGAGTACACCTCACTTAGTATGGTGTATAATTCTTTTAATATGTTGTTGAATTCGATTTGCTTATATTTTATTGAGAATTTTTGCATCTATGTTCATTAGGGAGATTGGCCTGTAGTTTTCCTTTCTTATAGCATCTTTACCTGGTTTTGGTATTAAAATGATATTAGCTTCATAAAATGAGTTAGGTAGAGTTCCTTTTTCCTCAATTTTTATGGAAGAGTTTGAGCAGGATTGGTGTTAGTTCTTTCTGGAATGTTTGATAAAATCCCCATGTGATGGCATCTGGCCCTGGGTTTTTCTTTGCAGGAAGATTTTTGATGACTGATTTAATCTCTTTATTTGTGATTGTTGAGATTTTCTATTTCTTCCTGAGTTAGTGTAGCTTGTTTGTGTGTCTCCAGGAATTTGTCCATACCATCTAAGTTGTCTAGTTTGTTGGCATATAGTTGTTCATAGTATCCTCTTATGATTTATTTTATTCCTTCAGGGTCTGTGATAGTGTACCCCTTCTCATTTCTGTTAACTTGCATCCTCTCTCTTTCTTACTTTGTCAGTCTTGCTAGTGGCCCATCAATTTTATTGATTTTCTCAAAGAACCAACTTTTGGTTTTATTGATTCTTTCTATTGTTCTTTTGTTCTTCCATTCATTTAGCTCTGATTTAATCTTTGTTATTTTTCTTCTTCTATTTGCTTCGGGTTTAGTTTGCTGTTCCTTCTCAAGTTCCTCCAGGTTTGCTGTTAAATCCTCGATTTTTGCTTTTCCTTGTTTTTTAATATAAGCATTTAAGGCAATAAATTTCCCTCTCAACACAGCCTTTGCCACATCCCATGAGTTCTGATAAGTTGTATTCTCATTTTCATTCATCTTCAGATAGCTGCTGATTTCTCTAGCAATTTCTTCTTTGACCCACTGGTTGTTTAAGAATATGTTATTTAATCTCCATATATTTGTGAATGTTCTCATTCTTTGGTGGTTATTGAGATCCACCTTCATCCTATTGTGATCAGAAAAAGTGCTTTGAATAATTTCAATGTTTTTAAATTTTTAACAATGTGTTTTGTGCCCTGGCATATAATCTATCCTGGAATGTTCCATTAGAGAAGAATGTATAACCTTGTGCTTTGGGGTACAATGACCTATATATGTCTGTCAGGTCTAATTCATTTATCAAGTTATTTAACTTCTTTATTGCCTTGTTGATCTTCTGTCTGGTTGGTCTATCTATAGAGGAGAGTGGTGTTTTGAAGTCTCCTACTATTATTATTGAAACATTTATCTCTCCCTTCAGTTTTGCCAATGTCTGTCTCATGTACTTTGGGGCTCCTTGATTGGGAGCATAAGCATTTATGATTTTTATATCTTCTTGGTGAATTGACCCTTTAATTAGTAAAGAGTGTCCTTCTTTGTCTCCTATGATGTCTTTACATTTAAAGTCTATTTTGGCTGATATTAGTATAGCCACTTCTGCCTTCTTTCAGTTACAACATGCAAGGAAGATCTTTTTCCATCCTTTCCTTTCAATCTATTTGTATTCCTGTGTCTAAGATGAGTCTCTTGTAAGCAGCATATAGCTGAATTATGTTTCTTAATCCATTCTAACAATATGTATCTTTTAATTGTTAAATTTAGTCCATTAACATTCAAAGTTATTGCTGAAAAGGCGCTTCTTGATTCCACCATCTTTTAAATTTTATTTGTCAGATCTGCATATTCTTTTTCCTCTCTCTGTTTGTATTCTTTAAATTACCCTTAGTGGTACTCTTCAATTCTGTGCCCTCCTCCAGACCTCCCTCTCCTGTCTTTATTTTTCATCTGTCAGAACTCCTTTTAGTATTTCTTGTAGGGCAAGTCTCTTGTTGACAAATTCTTTCAGGTTTTGTTTGTCTGAGAAAGCTTTAATATCTCCCTCAATTTTAAAGGACAACTTGGCTGGGCACAGAATTCTTGGCTGGAAGTCTTTCTCTCTCAGGATTTTGAATATATCACAGCACTGTCTTCTCATCTCCACGGTGCTAGTCGAGTAGTCTGAACTCAGTTTTATTTGATTTGATTTCTCTTGTATGTAGTAGATTGTTTTTCTCTTGCTGTGTGCAGGATTTTCTGCTTCTCTTCAACATTTGACAGACTAATTAGTACATGCGTTGGGGAAGACCTATTTGGATTTATTCTGTTTGGAGTCCTTTGGGTTTCTTTGACTTGTATCCTTATGATGGTTGGGAAAATTTTCCCCTATTATAGCCTGAACTACTCTTCCTAGCCCTTTACTCCTCTCTTCTCCTTCTGGGACACCAATGATTCTTGTATTTGTGCACTTTGTTTTGTCTATTATTTCCCTGAGTTCCCATTCAATGTTTTCCATATTTTTTGTTGTTTTCTGTTTTGAGTCTTTACCACTTATCCTTTCTTCTCTCTCTTCAGATCTGGTGTTGTGTGCCTCTGATATGTTTTTTATTTGGTCAATAGAGTCTTTAATCTCTGTGATTTCTGTTATTTTTCATTTATTCTTTCAGATTCCTCTTTGTGCCTTTCTACAGTCTTCCTGATCTCCTTTATGTCATTTGTTATCCCACTTATTTTATTAAGTAGAGTTGTATGAATACCTTTGATTAGTTTTTCCAAAATCTGTGTCTCCTCAGGTGTCTTAATTTGGTCATTAGGCAGGGCTATATCTGTCTGCATTGTGATATGCTTAGTGATCATCTGCTGTCTTTGTCACATGTAGATATCTTGATTGACTTACTTTGGGAGCTGATTTCTTTCAGTAGTCTAAGGCCTTATGTTTGCAGGGTGGTTGTACAGCAGGGGGCAGAGTGCAGGGTGGAGCACTCAGTATGGTGATTTGTTTCAGGGCAGGTATGGGTGCAGGTGGGGATGTTATGCTGGTATATGTGAACATGGGCACCCAGCGGCCAGGGAGGATGTAGCTGTGCGGGTACACTGGTCTGGGGGATGTAATCCTGGTGTGCGCTGGTCTAAGGCACAGGAGAGGTGG